>JAMWET010007544.1:0-19374 GCA_024036415.1 Prochilodus magdalenae
AAGTGCAGTGTCACAGTTCTGTACATATTGCACATGTAAGACATACATTATAACAATAGAAAGGGCAGACGTTACAGAAGAGCTATCAATAACAAAATGACAAATTTAAATAACAGAGTCTATGTGCATATAAAAGTGTTCTATGAAGTATGTACATACTTTAATCAGAATAAATAAATAGAGCTGACTTAAGGAGATTTGTCTATATACATAAATGTGCATGTATAAGACATTGCCTGTAACATAATAGATAGAAGAGCATGTACAGACATTAACGGAGCAGCATAAGTAATATTGCACTTAGAGATGTGAGGTAGTAAGGATTATATATAAAGTGACAATGGCAGATAAAATAACAGTCCAGATTAGAGCAGTGCAGTAGAGTTTAAAAAACTGGGCGTGTACCAGTATGATGGAGCTCAACACAGTTCAGACAGCAGGAGATCGGTGGTGTTCCTGCTATAAGGAGACTCGTTGTAGAGTCTTATCGCGGTAAGGAGAAAGGATCTCAAACGGCGCTCTTTAGCACAGCGCAGCTGTCTTAGCCTCCCGCTGAACCTGCTCCTCTGTTTCTCCACTGCACAGTGCAGGGGGTGGGAGGCACTGTCCATAACTGCAAGGAGTTTTTTCAGAGTCCGCTTTTCTGCCACAACCTCCAGAGTGTCCAGTCTGATTCCTATAACAGACCCCGCCTTCTTGACCAGTTTGTTCAGTTTGTTTATTGCAGTTTTGTTGTTGCCCCAGCAACCAACAGAATAGAATATGGCACCAGCAACAACAGACTGGTAGAACGTCCACAGGGGTTTAGTGCACACCCCAAAGGACCTCAGTTTCCTCAGGAAGTACAGACGGCTCTGTCCTCTCTTGAAGACTGCAGAGGTGTTAGAACTCCAATCCAGTTTGTTGTCCAAGTGCACACCAAGGTACTTGTAAGTACCAACTACCTCCACTTCCTCTCCATCGATGGTGACTGGTGCTTGTGGAGATCTGTTTCTCCTGAAATCCACCACCATCTCCTTTGTCTTACTGATGTTTAGCTGCAGTTGGTTCAGTTTACACCAGCTGACAAAATCTGACACCAGCTTCCTGTATTCAGCCTCCTGTCCATTCCTGATACACCCGACTATGGCTGTGTCATCTGAGAACTTCTGCAGATGGCATGTACCAGTGTTGTATCTGAAGTCAGAGGTGTAGATGTTGAAAAGGAATGGTGCTAATACAGTCCCCTGAGGAGCCCCAGTACTGCACATGGCTACGTCTGAAACACAGCCCTGCATCCGCACAAACTGTGGTCGACCTGTCAAATAGTCCATAGTCCAGGAGATGATGGATTCATCCACCTGCATCTGACGAAGTTTATCCCCAAGTAACACAGGCTGTAAGGTGTTAAATGCACTGGAGAAATCAAAGAACATGATCCTCACAGCGCTGCCTTCTGTATCCAGGTGGGAGTGCACTTTGTCCATGAGGTAGATAACGGCATCATCCACTCCAATGGCGTCCTGGTATGCAAACTGCAAGGGGTCCAGAGCAGCTCTGACCGATGGTTTCATGTGGCCCAGCATCAGTCTTTCCAGTGTCTTCATCAGATGGGAGGTCAGGGCAACAGGCCGATAGTCATTTAGTTCCACCAGATGCTTCTTCTTGGGGACAGGAATCACACAAGAAGTCTTCCACCTGACCGGAACCCTCCCTTGGCTGCAGCTCAGATTGAAGATGTGCTGAAGTATTCCACACAGCTGCTCAGCACACAGTTTCAGTACCTTAGGCTGAATGCCGTCCGGCCCTGCAGCTTTGCCCTCTTTTAGTTTCTTCAGCTCCTTCTTCACCTGGTCAGCAGTGAAAGTTGGTGCACTGCTACTCGACTGGTCCTGAGCGGGGGTAGTAAAAGGAGCATTACTGTCAGAGGAGGTGTAAATGTTTGGTATGGAGGAGGTGAGAGCTGTGAATGGTGGTGGCTGTTGTTCTGGTGAGGTGTTAAGGTTCAAGACGACTGGAGACCCAGCAGAGGACAATGTGGTAGTAGGGGAGTCGTTGTCAAACCTTAGAAAGAACTGGTTCAACTCATTCGCCCTTTCATAACTGCCATCAGTTTTAGCTCCAGAGCTGCTCAGGTTGAACCCAGTGATGTCTTTCAGACCTCTCCACACATCATGAGTGTTGTTATTTTCCAGTTTGGTCTCCAGCTGTTCTAGAGAACATCCCACTGTGTGGCCTCAAAACATTCCACAACTTCAGGTGACCACTTCCTCACTGACCTGGTGGATGCTGGCTGTCTTTGGACCAGGGGCTTGTACTGTGGAGTAAGGACCACAAGGTTGTGGTCAGATCGTCCGAGTGGAGGAAGAGCTTTTGAGTTGTAGGCTGCTTTGACATTAGCATACAACAAGTCCAGTGTCCTGTTTTCTCTGGTGCTACATTCCACAATCTGAGTGAATGTGGGCAGACATGAGGACAGAGAAGTGTTGTTAAAGTGGTTAAGTTCCTCGGTGTTCACATCACAGAGGAACTCACATGGACTGAACACACCACACGGGTGGTGAAGAAGGCACAACAGCGCCTCTTCTTTCTCAGGCGGCTGAAGAGGTTTGGCATGGACCCCCGCATCCTCAGAACATTCTACACATGTACTGTGGAGAGCATTTTAACTGGCTCCATCAACACCTGGTATGGGAACTGCACTGCTATCGAGCGGAAAGCTTTGCAGAGGCTGGTGCGGACAGCTCAGTGCATCACCGGGGTTCAGCTTCCAAACCTCCTGGATTTATACACCAGCCGCTGCCTGAGGAAAACCAGGAGGATTTTAAAGGACTCCACCCACCCAAGCCACTGTCTGTTCTCACAGCTGCCGAGTGGGAGGAGGTTCCCAAGTATAAAGTCCAGAACTGCCTGTTCCAGTAGCTCCCTTTCGTATTGTGTGTTTTTCTAGAGTTTTCTGCCTTTATTTATTTGTCTTTTTGCTTCTACACACGTCTGGTGTGTATCTTATTTATATCCTAAGGATATTTTTATTGTTAATATGCAAGACAGCGCGGAATATCGTGTTTATTCCCGCGAACAACTGCTGGCCCTCCGACCCATGGGACGTGGGGCATTGTCCAAACAATACCGGGGTAACTGAAGCAGAAGTATCGAGGCTGCAGGGCTGGAGCTAAGCTAAAGGCTAAGAAGATGGAGAAGTGGTGGAGATACAAACCCTCGGTTCCGTCGGTGGTTATGGGGAATGTCAACTCGCTGACCAACAAAACTGATGAGCTGGCGTGTCTGGTGAAGAATCAGAGGCTCTACAGGGAGTGCAGTCTATTGTGTTTCATCGAGACTTGGCTTACCCCCGACACTCCGGATGCTAACGTGGAGCTACCTGGATTCTCTACAGTGAGGGCGGACAGGGACCCGACACTAAGCGGGAAGCGCAAAGGTGGGGTGGCTCGCACTTTTCATTAACACCAGATGGTGCAACCCTGGACATTTAAACGTGAAGGAGGTGATCTGCTGTCGGGACATTGAACTGTTAGCGGTGAGCCTCCGTCCATATTACATGCCGCGGGAGCTCTCACACACCATTGTCAACTGTGTTTACATTCCGCCTCGGGTGGACGTGCAGGCGGCGTGTGACGTCATTCACTCCACCGTCGCAGCGCTACAGACACAACACCCTGATGCCTTCTATGTGGTTTCTGGTGACTTTAATCACGTTACATTGGACTCTACCCTGCCTGCCTGCTATGATACCACTGATTGGAGCGTGCTGCTGCACCCACACGGAGAGGACATTGAGGAGGTGACGCACTGTGTTACGGACTACCTGAATTTTTGTATGGATGTTGCTGTTCCCACAAAGACTGTACGCTGCTTCCCAAACAACAAGCCCTGGATTACCAGTGACGTCAAGGACCTCCTCAACCAAAAGAAGAGGGCGTTCAGAGATGGAAACTGGACAGAGCTGAAGCGTGTACAGGGGGAACTTAAGATCCGACTTAAAGAGGCCAAGGAGTCCTACAGGAGGAAGGTGGATAGGAAGCTGCAAAACAACAACATGAAGGAGGTCTGGGGAGCAATGAAAACCATCACTGGCTGCAAGAACAACAGTGGCAGCTCAGTAGATGGGGGTGTGGACAGAGCAAACCAGTTAAACAACTTCTACAACAGGTTTGACTGTCCTGCTCCTGCTGCCCCCTCCTCCGACCCGCCTGCAGCATTCACCACCCTGTATTCACCACCATCACCCTCACCTCCACCATCTCCGTCACCTTCACCACCATCACCCTCACCTCCACCATCTCAGTCATCACCAGCACCAACACTGTTGTTACATCTGTGTGGTTTGTATATCTGCTACTGGATGCCTTGAATTTCCCTCTGGGATCAATAAAGTATCTATCTATCTATCTATCTATCTATCTATCTATCTATCTATCTATCTATCTATCTATCTATCTATCTGTCTATCTATCTATCTGTCTATGTATCTATCTATCTATTATCTATCTATCTATCTGTATGTATATATATATATATATATATATATATATATATATATATATATATATATATATCAATATTCTATGCCCTGTATATACCCTACATCTCTCATCTACCTCAGCCTTACCATAGTGCTATATGGCAATATGTCTGGATATATCACAGTTTTTATTCATGACTTTTATTCATAACTGTAAATTAGTGTAAACAGAGATTTAGTGCTTAGTACTGTATATATTTATGTCTAATTTATATGTTTGTATTGACGTACTATAAGGGACTACGCACCTACGTTTTTCACTTACCTTCACACCTGTGAAAATTTGATCTTACAATAAAAGTGATTTGATTTGATTTGATTTGAGAACCAGAGTTCTAATGTAGGATTGCATCACGTCACAAAGCCTTCAGGACGTCTCCCCTGGAAACACCAAGTTCATCCATCCAGCTAGACCAGTCAGATCTATCAGAACACACTGGAGACTGAGACTGAAATAAGAGTGTGTTCTAGATACACTGTGGATCATTGATCAGTGGTTCTTTACCTGTTTAAATGGTTAAACTGTATAATGATAATGTATTCGGTTCTCTAAAGAACCTGTTTAAGGGTTCTGCTGTAATTCTGTTCTAATAAATCTGTTCTTCTGTTCTCTGTTTTACAGTGGAAGACAGCGAGAGTAAGTACATTCTCCATCTCCTGTATCTGAGAGGGTTCTAGTCCTGTATAGTAGAAAGTCCTGAGCTGATCAGACTCTCACTAGTTCAGTTTAAACAGAAGACAGAGTGTATATAACTAAGACTACAGAACCAGACTAGACTTAGTCCTTATTTATTTATTCACTCTTAATAAACGGTTCTCTAAGTGTTCTTTAGTGAAGGTAATGATCATATATAGAACCTCTAACACTCAGAGACCCGTTTAAATATACAAACAATTCTTTACATGTCCATATGGTTCTTCTGTGTGATGATATGATGATGTGTTGGGTTCTCTAAAGAACCTGTTTAATGGTTCTTCTGTTTAATTCTGTTCTAATAAATATGTTCTGTTCTTCTCTGTTTTGCAGGGTCTCCCTCTTCCCGTAAGTTTTACTGGAGTTCATTTCCAATAAAGTACTTTCATTTCACTACTCTAATATTAATACCCCCTACAGAGGAACAAACCCATTACAGATTCAGTTCTGAGAGCCAATCAGAGCCCAGCAGTGTCCTGCTCCACACATGATCTTGATCTAGAGACCAAACACATCCAGACTGACCTGATCAGTAATGACCTTTCAGGGTTTCTAAACTCTGTACAGGAGGAGGAATGTGGACAGGGTCAGTCCTCCCCCTGCAGTCTGCTGGAGGAGGTTCTGCAGGATTGGTCAGTTTGGAAATGAGAGAGTACTGCTCTGCAGAGGTGACAGAAGTAGAAGTTAAAGTACCATTAACATTGTTACTAATGTGGAAGTGTTAAAGTCCCCTCTCCTAAATGTACTACCAGAGGTAAAAGTGTTTCTCTGAGAATCAGAATAATTCAGCTCTCACACTAAATATCTTTATCACTGTGGATCAGGGAGCACATACATGATGCTGAGAGTACATAAGAGCTTCTACTAGCACTGCATGGATCATCCTCAACAGGACACTCAGCTACAGCACAGAGCTCCTACATGTTTGATCCGCTGTGGCTGCAGGGTTTCATTCCAGCACAGCAGGAGGTCACATGATCAGCTGTTTGAAGGCTGAGCAGCTGATTGGTCCAGTAGTATCAGGTCAGCTCCTGCTCATTGGGAATGAAAAACCTGAATCCACACCGGCCCTTTACGGATAAGACTTATACAGTCTTATCTCTCTTTCTGAAGGCAATAGTAGTCTTACCCCTCCTCCTGGACGCAGTAGTAGTCCTATCCTTCCTCCCGGTCCCAGTACTAGTCTTACCCCTCCTCCTGGATGCAATACTAGTTATACCCCTCCTCCTGGACACTGTAGTAGTCTTATCCCTCCTTCTGGACACTGTAGTAGTCTTATCCCTCCTTCTGGACACAGTAGTAGTCTTACCCCTCCTCCTGGGCCCAGTAGTAGTCCTACCCTTCCTCCTTATAAACAATATAAACTCACCTGATTCAGCAGGACGAGCTGTGTCTCTCACTGAGAGATCATTATGGAGAATATTCATCTGCAGGTAGTTTTAATAAGTTCTCATGTCTGTATTTAATCCAGTCATTTAAACCTGTTACATTTAGTCTCATAGTCCTGAACTTCTAATAGTCAGGTCCATCTTCATACAGCAGTGCTTCATGTAGAGACAGCAGGTGAAGCTTTTCAGGGTAACTGCTACGCTAGAACTAATGTGAACTCCATGATGGAACTGAGGTGATGAATTCTCTGACTCCATCTGTATCGTTATGATACATAGTTCAGTATTTCATCTTAAACTTGGAAACTCATAAAATCTCTTACCCTGCAGTGACGACACTGTAAACATTACTCTAGCAAGAAGTTAGCAAACCGCTAACAGTAACTATGTAGGCTAGCTAGCTACACTGTGTACAAACATTTACATTAAATTTACAGCATCTATCAGACACTCTTATCCAGAGCGACTCACAGCAGTGCTTAGTGTTCAGTCAGAGCGTGTAGCCTAGCTAGTACACCAAGGATAGAGTCTAAACTCGCCTTTAACCCAGACACTACTCTAACAAGGGTCAACGCTGAGACCTAGAGAGAAGATACAGAGTTACACACAGGTGAAGTGCACTACCTAGCAGTCCTGTCCCAGCGCTGAGACCTAGAGAGAAGATACAGAGTTACACACAGGTGAAGTGCACTACCTAGCAGTCCTGTCCCAGCGCTGAGACCTAGAGAGAAGATACAGAGTTACACACAGGTGAAGTGCACTACCTAGCAGTCCTGTCCCAGCGCTGAGACCTAGAGAGAAGATACAGAGTTACACACAGGTGAAGTGCACTACCTAGCAGTCCTGTCCCAGCGCTGAGACCGAGATACTAGAGAAGAAGATACAGAGATTTACACACAGGTGAAGTGCACTACCTAGCAGTCCTGTCCCAGCACTGAGACCTAGAGAGAAGATACAGAGTTACACACAGGTGAAGTGCACTAGCGCCTAGCAGTCCTGTCCCAGCACTGAGACCGAGACCCATAGAGAGAAGATACAGAGTTACACACAGGTGAAGTGCACTACCTAGCAGTCCTGTCCCAGCGCTGAGACCTAGAGAGAAGATACAGAGTTACACACAGGTGATGCACTGAGACCAGTGACGAGAGAGAGAGAAGATACAGAGTTACACCACAGAAAGGTACAGCAGTCCTGTAGCCCAGCTCTGAGACCTAGAGAGAAGATACAAAGTTTGAGTGCACTACCTAGCAGTCCCTTCCCAGCGCTGAGACATAGAGAGGAGATACAGATTTTACACACAGAGAGTGGCACTACCTAGCAGTCCCTGAGCTAGGTGAAAGTGCACCTACAGAGTTACACACAGGTGAAGTGCACTACCTAGCAGCCCTGTCCCAGTGCTGAGACCTTCCAGACGGTTTAGGTGTCTTGTGGTATGGTTCTGGGTGATAATGAAGAGTTACCTGCCGGTCTAGTGATGAGCTATCCAGTCTAACACCCATGCTGAGTCCTGTATTGATCGCTGATGGAACACACCTGATGGAACAATGACAACACCAGACTGTTTATGGGGAATAGTGCAAGCAGGTCCTTTACCTGTGATGACAAACATGCTAACTCTGTAGGCTAGCTAGCTTCACTGTGTACAAACATGCTAACTGTGTAGGCTAGCTAGCTTCACTGTGTACAAACATGCTAACTGTGTAGGCTAGCTAGCTAAACTGTGTTCAAACGTGCTCACTGTGTAGGCTAGCTAGCTAGGAAGTGACTCACTATTCTGTAGGTCGGGGAATGGGAGGAAAGGACCTGAGAGGGCATTTCTGGGGCTTGGTGGTGCACTTACTTCACAGATGCACTGTGGAGCCCCTACTGTAACCAGACCACCGTGCTGAAAGTATCCAAGCACAGGTTCACTCCGCTCCCCCTCCTCCCTCCCCGTTTCACATCCTGGGCTTCATCAGGTGCCTGATAGAAATGCCTGATTAAAAATCCATCATTAAATACAGAGATAAAATCCACAGATTCTTAAACTACAGTAAATAGACTGTTTTAAAAGCAGCTCTTTCCTCTGTTCACCTTGAGGTTTACCTGTGTGGATCAGTAATGCAGGGGTGTTACCTGGGTTACCTGGTATTTATGCCCTGGTGAAACAGGCAGTGCTCAGAGACAGTAATGATGTTCTAGACACTGAAAGCAGCATCGAGATAAACCGTTACACCAACACCACCATCCCTTTAGTAGGAGCTAGTTTTAGTCATTTCTCCAGAGATCTGTAGAAACAGAACATCACTGGATGTGTGACCATTAATAAACGCTTCTCCTGTGTGATGATATGATGATGGATTTGGTTCTCTAAAGAACCTGTTTAAGGGTTCTGCTGTAATTCTGTTCTAATAAATATGTTCTGTTCTTCTCTGTTTTACAGGGTCTCTCCTACTCCGTAAGTACATTCTCCTTCTCCTGTACCTGAGAGGGTAATAGTACTGTGAGCACACTAGCGCCTCCTGTGGAGGAGTTAAAGAACCTCACCTAGGGTCACTACAAGCCCCTCCTTCTGCTAATATCAGAGGTAGACAGTACTGAGTTCCACTCCTTCCAGAACTGGAGTACCGTGTTCCTGTAATGCTGCTGTTTACAGTAGAACTTTTACTTTTACTGGAGTTCATTTCTAATAAAGTACTTTCATTTCACTACTCTAATATTAATACCCCCTACAGAGGGGTCTCTTAATTAGAGGTTTGATTACTGCTAGTGTGAGAGATGTTGGAAGGTAACCGAGGCTAAGAGATGATTTTCTTATAGACAGAAGAGGCAGGTTCTGGATTTCTATCAGAACCTCTTTCAGTAAACTGGTAGGAACTGGATCTAGTGTGTGTGTAGTGGATTTAGAGGAGGAGGAGCTCTGTTTGTTGCAGTAGAGTAAAAGACTGCAGTCCCTCTGTGGTAGTTACACTGTGCTCGAGATCTGGATTAGCGTTTCGGGGTAGAGCACTTGTAGCTGTTATTTGGGTAATTAGAATTTTTAGCCCAGTCGTTTCAGTCTCATCATTGAAGAAATGTATAAATACTAGCTACTGTATACTGATGGTATCAGGGGTTCTGTATCAGACCGGCTCTTACTTCATTTAGACCTTGTGCTGAACAATAATCTTGGATTAATTTTATTATTTTCAATCAGAGAAGAGAGATGACTGTGCTGAACGTGCTGCAGCTAGTGCTCTTCTGTAGTCCATAGGCTATCCTTCCCGACAGTCTGGAATTCTTCAGGTTCAGTCCGGCTCCGTTTACGCTCTAGTGTTCTGTTTAAGAGCTGGAGTATGATCACTGTACCCCGGAGCTTTCTCCGCCATATTCTTTTAAGTAGAGCCACCTTATTTAGAGTGGAGCGAAAAGTGTCCTCCAGGTGTTTGGTCAGAGCATCTAGATCAGTGGGTTCAGATGGACAGCTAATGGAATTTGACAGGTCTGGGAGGTTCTAGATAAAGCTGCTAGGTGTAGAGGATGTTACTACGTGTTTAACACAGTAGTGTGTAGATGAACATGGATTACGGCTGGAGCTGATTTCATATGAGATGAGATGATCTGAGACTGCTGTGGTCTGAGAAGGATAGATCAGTTATCCATGTTCATACTAGAGGATTAGATCAGGTTAGATCAGGAGTGTGGTCTGAGGAGGATAGATCAATGATCCATGTTCATACTAGAGGAGTAGATCAGGTTAGATCAGGAGTGTGGTCTGAGCCTTAGATCAATGATCCATGTTCATACTAGAGGAGTAGATCAGGTTAGATCAGGAGTGTGGTCTGAGGAGGGTAGATCAATGATCCATGTTCATACTAGAGGATTAGATCAGGTTAGATCAGGAGTGTGGTCTGAGGAGGATAGATCAGTGATCCATGTTCATACTAGAGGATTAGATCAGGTTAGATCAGGAGTGTGGTCTGAGGAGGATAGATCAATGATCCATGTTCATACTAGAGGATTAGATCAGGTTAGATCAGGAGTGTGGTCTGAGGAGGGTAGATCAGTGATCCATGTTCATACTAGAGGATTAGATCAGGTTAGATCAGGAGTGTGGTTGCTGAGGAGTGGGATACCATCAGTCCATCCATGTTCATACTAGAGGATTAGATCAGGTTAGATGAAGAGCCTTACCTGAGGAGGATAGATCAGTGATCCATGTTCATACTAGAGGATTAGATCAGGTTAGATCAGGAGTGTGGTCTGAGGAGGATAGATCAGTGATCCATGTTCATACTAGAGGATTAGATCAGGTTAGATCAGGAGTGTGGTCTGAGGAGGATAGATCAGTGATCCATGTTCATACTAGAGGATTAGATCAGGTTAGATCAGGAGTGTGGTCTGAGGAGGGTAGATCAGTGATCCATGTTCATACTAGAGGATTAGATCAGGTTAGATCAGGAGTGTGGTCTGAGGAGGATAGATCAGTGATCCATGTTCATACTAGAGGATTAGATCAGGTTAGATCAGGAGTGTGGTCTGAGGAGGATAGATCAGTGATCCATGTTCACACTAGAGGATTAGATCAGGTTAGATCAGGAGTGTGGTCTGAGGAGGGTAGATCAATGATCCATGTTCATACTAGAGGATTAGATCAGGTTAGATCAGGAGTGTGGGTGCAATAGTGAGGGGGACTCTGGTCGTTTAGGTGAGGACTGTGTAACTGTAGCCCGTCTGTGTGGCTCCATTCAGAGCTAAGTACTGTGATCTGTGAGGCACAGAGCATTAAAGCCATGGTCAGTAATAAGTTCATTTATGATGAAGGCCTTACCTGTAAGGGATCTTATACTGAGCAGATCTAGTTTCAGACTAAAACTCCGGTAGGTCTGGTCTGATACTGATCAGATGAGTTTTCTAAAACTGTGTTTGACTGGGAGATCAGAGACAGTCTGAATTTGGTGGAACCTATGAGGTGTTTCTAGGGGGCTAGCAGATGATGGGTTTAGCCAGTTTGTCTGCAGCCTGGCCTCGTCAGTGGTAGACACAGTACAGATGTTAGCATTACTGGTATTTACACTATGAGCATTAGTATTACTGCGTTTCTTGAAGGCCGATTCTGTCTGGCTATATCTAGAACGTGAGAACCTGATATGAGAGTTGTGACTCCTGGTGCACATAGAGAGAAGGCTGGGGCAACCACTGAGGGAGAAACGACTTCTGGCGAAGGAGCTGGTCCTGTTTCCTCAGGAGGGCAGTGTGCTCAGTGACTGGAAAACCTGTGGATGCCAGCTTGTTTAAGAATACCTGAGTGAGTGAGAGAGAAAAGAAAAGAGAAGAGAGAGAAGCGTGAGACGTGAGAAGGAGAGCAGTCAGCTTACTGCTGGTTCTGCAGGTGGAGGTTGGACACCGCTAGCTGCTCGCTCTGACGCTGTGTGTTTGTCATTATGACTCGAGAGTTCATTTCTGGGGCTTGGTGGTGCATGTACATCACAGATCCACTGTGGAGCCCCTACTGCAACCAGACCACCATGCTGAAAGAACCCTAACACAGGTTCCCCCCGCTCCTCCTCCTACTTTTCAGTCTTACATGCTGGAGCATGTCGTTTTGTGCTCCATCAGGTGGCTGATATAAGTACCTGGTTAAAAACACATCATTAAATACACAGATAAAGTAAATAAACAGATTCTTAAAGTAAACAGACTGTTTGAAAATGTAGTGAGTCTGAAGGGACAGAACTTGTGGAAGTTTCACCGATTCTAAACACGCTGTGTAAGATGTAGAAAGTGCTGTGTAAATCTCACAGGCCTTATTTTATCAGTAGAACATAGAAACCCATGATGTCAGAGATCCACCTCCTACCTCTTTAGAACTTTGATGGCACGCATCTCAGAGCATTGACTCTTAAAAGGAAGTGGGTCCATTCCTGAATTGGCTGCTGGGTATCCAAAGACCAATGATGACATCATGATTTCCTGTCCTAAACTTTTATTCAGATGAATTAAAACTGCACAGGTGTCATGTAATTCTCCGTCATTCCCATTGGCTGTACAATGTGAGACACACACACCACTGTAATTCTGTATTTGGTACGTGAGACACACACACCACAGTGTTCTAACGGAGAACCAGAGTTCTAATGTAGGATTCCATCACATCACAAAGCGTTCAGGACGTCCCCCCTGGAAACACCAAGTTCATCCGTCCAGTTAGACCAGTCAGATCTATCAGAACACACTGGAGACTGAGACTGAAATTGGACAGTGTTCTAGATACACTGTGGATCTTTGATCAGTGGTTCTTTACCTGTTTAAATGGTTCTACTGTATAATGATAATGTATTTGGTTCTCTAAAGAACTGTTTAAGGGTTCTGCTGTAAGTGGGCTCTAATAAATCTGTTCTGTTCTTCTCTGTTTTGCAGGGGCTCACCATCTCTGTAAGTACATTCTCCTTCTCCTGTATCTGAGAGGGTTTTAGTCCTGAGCTGATCAGACTCTCACTAGTTCAATTTAAACAGGAGACAGAGTGTATATAACTAAGACTACAGAACCAGGGGTTTCCTTTAGGGAATGTAATGATTATGTACTGGCCTCGCTTAACGTCCCTGTGCTTAGCTATCCAGTCTTAAACATCTATTCAAATAATTCTAGGTGAATCAGGATTCTGTTTCAGTGTTTATTTGAAGAGTTTACTTGTCAAACTACAACAAACACAAAGTAACCCTAACTTTACAGCTGTCAATAAGCATTTGACAAATATTACACTAAATGAATGAGAATGCTAACATAAACATAACAGATTAGCATTGCCAATATTGCACGTTGGTGTAAACTAAATCAAACTATACATGTATCTTCACATCAATATAGTTATAATTAACAAATCTACTTACAGACAATGCGCTTAACAAGCCTTGTATTGAGAGATAGAACGAGATTGTGGAGACATCTCAGCTTGACTGAAGCATGGAAATCAAAATGGGCTCTACAGTCTGCTTTTTCTATACATATACACTAGGCTGCCAGAATGTGACGCCGAGAACCTTGTAAAGTCCATAGGGAACAGAACACTCCCCGCCTGGGGTAGCATATGATACCCCATATGATTCTTACTAAAGAAAAGAGTCCTCAGGAGATTGTAGGAGAACTACTTCTGTCGGAGGTCTGGTGTAGACCTTAGGTGTGCCATCCTTAAGCACTTTCAAAACCACTTTTCTCACCATCCCATCTCAGCAAGGAATAGGCCACTCATTCCTATTTACTTGAGCATCTTTCATTAAGACTACATCCCCTTGCTTTAGAGTAGGCCTCTTTGTCCATCCAGTGCTTAGGTACTCTTGACGCCATCTACCCCAAAAGGTGTCTGCCAAGCTTTGGACTTGCTTCCATTCTGCCCTAAGAAGCTCCCCTTGCCCAAAGTTTGTTGGCGGAGGTGGGAGAGCTCCAGTCTTCTGTGTCAGGAGCATGAGAGGAGTGAGGATGGCAGGTGCTTCAGGGTCAGAAAACACAGGAATAAGAGGCCTTGCGTTCATAATGGCACTGACTTCAGCCATTAGATATTTCAAGACTCCGTGGGTCAGGTGTGACTTGCTTTCAAGAAACATGCAGTCTAGAATGCGGCGGGCAATCCCAATCATTCGTTCCCATATACCGCCCGTATGAGACGAAAGGGGTGGGTTAAATAGCCAGGTACACTTCTTCTCTTGCAGGTACTTGTCCACACTCTGAGCATCTGAGTTGGATATATCAATGTTCAAATCTCTGCATGCCCCAACAAAGTTTGTGCCGCAGTCTGAGCGTAGCAAAAAACCTTCTGAGTGCATTGTTGAAGCTACTGGCACAAAGTTTCAATCACTTCAATGTGTACGCCTTGTGTGCACATGCATGAGAATAGCACTGCCCACCTTTTACTGTTGGCATGCCCTCCCCTAATACAATGGGAGACCACCTCCCAAGGCCCAAAGACATTTACACCCACATATTAAAAGGTGTCCAGGTGGCAGATCTGCCATCTGTTGGTGTTCCGTTCATCCACAAAGACTTTTGCAAGTGACACATATAAAGAGCTGGTTGCTGATACTTCTTTTAGCTCCAACCAGCCAAATGCCAGATGCTCTGATGGCACCCTCTGTAAGATGTCTCCCTTGGTGTTTTACAGCCTGATGGTGAGGGCGCACAATGAGGGTTCCCAGGTGATGCCGTCCAGTACAACACAAGGGGGTCTTAGACATACATAGTAGCACCAGCACCGGAAGTTGAAATTGTCCTCATACGGACATACGTAGACGTACATTGTTTTAACTGCTTTTGACTCATACTATCTATCTACAACTGGGGGGGGTTATTCTACAGGTTATTTTTTTTTTTTATTTTTTTTTTGGAGGTTTGGGATGTTAGGGTTACTCTTGTTAAAAAAAAGTTTATTCATCTGGCCTAGTTGGATTGCCGAGATACGACACCACAAACTACCTGACAAGCTATGCATGTCTGTCTATGAAAGGATGCAGCTTTCTCAGACTGCTATGACGAGGAAGGATGGTTGATGTTTCAATGAACCTCTTCATAGCATTCATGCTGCACACTTCTAATGACCAGTTGCTTAACCCTTTCCAATTCTTCTTCTGCCAACCTTTTGCGACAGATATGCCAACCAGAGCAGCAGTCTCTTTTTCTGGACTGAGAGAAGGAACAGGGAATGTGGATTAAGTGTGCTAGTGCTTTGATTAGTCTCTGGAAGCTAGAGAAGCGATCAAAGCGTGCAGTGCCTAAAATGCCTTTTGAGACATAGGTAGTGCTAATCGTCACTAATGGCCGTATCTCCGAATCTGAGATGGGGTCAATAAGATCATACCTCTCTGGAGTTTCTGGTGCAAGAGATGATGGCTTCTGAAGAAAGGCTGGACCTGTAAGCCATGTCGTGTCACTCAAAAGGGATGTGGGAACTGATCTAGACCCGTGGTCTGCTGGGCTCAAGCTAGTGGAAACATACTGCCACTGCTCAGGACTGATGAATTCGTTGTACTCGGTTGCTTATATAGAAGTAGAATTTCCGAGTCTGATTATGGATGTAGCCAAGGACCACTTTGCTGTCTGTATAGTATGTAATACTATCAAACTTCAGATCCATCTCCTCCACTATCATATCAGCCATCTCGACTCTGCCAAACACTAGTTATTGCACCACAGCTCTAACGAGTGGATGCAGTGCACCTAGAGACAGCTGCGAGATCATGTGGTGCCAAAAACTTAGCGGCACTTTCCACAAAGAGAAAGCCACCTTCTCATGTGACCTGTCTTGTGAGTTGCTCTCAGGTATGCACAGACACTTGCAATTGCCCCCTTTAGCGTGATGCGATCTGCCAAACACAGTGATCACCCGTTCCCTATGCTGTGCATAAGTGGTCAGTTGAGAAGGATGTATGGGTTCGAGGGATTCTCGAGCGTCTTGGAGGTATTGAAGTGAGTACCTTTAGCGACACACGCTCTGACACCCCCTCCCACTCCACGCTACTACACTTCCATGTCTTCAGGAAGAGGTGAATCCCAATCTTCAGCTTGTGTGGATAATTGTCTTAGAAGAAACCTTCTCTGTATTGTGACTGGGGTAAGGAAGCCAAGAGGGTCATGAATGCTATTCACTGTGGACAAAACTCCCTGTCTGGTGAAGGGTTTCTCACCAGCAGCAACTTGAAAAACGAATACATCAGCTTCTATGTTCCAAGACATATGAACGTTGAATATGATCCAATGAACGTTCGCAGATCACTTCCTAAGTCTTCTTCCTCTTCCCTGGCTGCTCTCCTCAGACCATATATGGCGACAAGAAGGCTTATTCCTGAAAACGTGGACACACATCCTGTATTCCACAAAATCACTGTTGATGTTATTGTCACGATACCACAGGAAACGAAGAGAGTCCCTGTGGTCTTCTTTCACAAGAAAGCAGTGAAACATATCCTGTACATCAGCAGTGATAGCTACAGGATCCTTTCTGAATCTGATGAGCACCCCTACAAGGCTGTTGTTCAAGTCAGGTCCTCTGAGCAACATATCATTGAGAGAGACTCTCTGATATTCTGCACTGGAGTCGAAAATAACACAGATTTGCTCAGGTTTTTTCGGATGGTATACTCCAAAGAGTGGAAGATACCAGACCTCTTGACCCTCCTGTAATATAAGAGCTACCTCTGCATGCGTGCTCTTGAACATTTTCTCCATGAATTCCAGGAAGTGTGCATTCATCTGGGGAAACTTCTCTAGGGTTCGTTGGAGAGAGATAAGATGACTATAAGCATAGCTCCTGTTGTTGGGTAGTCTTTTCCTGGGCGTCTTAAAAGGTAAAGCACAACCCAGCTGTAATTGTGGTCTTGATGGACTTCATTGTCCATAATGTGGAGGAACCCCAGATCATCCAAAGAGGACACAAGTCTGTGGTCAATGGAAGTGCATCGGAAGACATATTGACCCAGGTTCTCTTCATCTGGCATGGACAGTGAATCATTCACTGGAGAAGTTTGGTACCTGAGAACAGGACTAAAGCTTTCTTTGACCTGCACTTGGTTGCTACAGGGGTGAAAGTAGCTTGGGCGACCATTTTCAAGGATAGTGGTTTTAAGAGTGCTCACTTCTGAAGGCTTGTGGCCCCCTTGAGGCAGACCTCTCCAACAATGACCCATCCAAGGTACAATTTTTGGGCGAATGGGGCATTACGCAGCCTGTTTATTTGTTTCCTGATTTTATGCACTCTCAAGATGTCTCTGCCCAGCAAAAGGAGTATGCTTGCTTGTGGGTCTAGAGGTGGTATCTCATTTGCAGTCTTCCTTAAGTGGCTGTGGAACTGAGCTGCATCAAGAGTTGGGATCTCTGAACATTGTTTTGATTGTTAGGGATCTGGTTACACTCAAGAAGTGTCGGTAAAGGAAGACTGATCTTCTGGTTGACTGACTCTACGATGTAGCCGCATGCTTTACGCCCTGCTATCTCTTTCAATCCAGCACATGTCCTCAGCATGTATGGAAATTCCTCACCTTGAATTATGAAGATGCTGAAGAACTCGGATCTCACCAGAGATCGATTGCTCTGCTCATCAAGTATAGCATGGACTCTTCTAGATTCTAACGGTGACCTTCCGTGTAAACACTGACAAGACATATCTTAGAGCATGTTCTCGCACTGATTCCCTCTCCACATACCTCATTACATCTAGAAGTAACATCCTTATTCATTGCCTTGTCTTCCTCCCCGCCATAGTCTGAAGAAGGAGGGGAAGGCTTAGATTGCTATGGTGCTTGGCCTGGATGGAGAGCTCATAGGTGATGATGACATTATTTGCAATGGATTTCAACTTTGCAGTCTTTTGCGAAATGGTCAGTAGAGGAGCAGCATCTAACAACTAGGGAGGGATCTTTCAGAAATTGCTTATGTTCATCCAAGTTCTTTTCTCTAAATCCTCTACAATGCCTCAGTGGATGAGGTTTTTCATGGATAGGGCAGAGCCTGCTCCACTAACTTCTTCTCACTTCCAGATTTACTAGATGAGATCACTGATGTCTTATGGACAGAAATAGATGGCTTGTTGAATGTTTCTGGCGTTTCTCTTCTGTCTGAAAGTGCTTGAGAAGCATGGAAGTTGAAGCTGGGATCGGTGCATGCCTTAGCTTCAGTGTGCACAAAATCAACAAACACTGAGAATGGAGGAAAGTTAACTTTGTGCTCAAGCTTGTATCTTGACCCATACAACATCCACTTTTCCTGAAGATTATATGGCAACTTCTCCACAATAGGACGAACTCCCCTGGATGTGTCTAAATATGATAGCCCAGGTAGGTAGTCATCCACCTTTGCAGCCTCAAGCTCCAGTAGCAGATCTCCTAATTCCCTAAGTTTTTGAGGATCTTTGTTGGTCACCTTTGGAAAGTTCTCAGGTTTGGTGAAAAGTGCTCGCTCAATGGCTTTAGGTGCACCATAGGTTTCTTCCAGCCTATCCAAGTCCAGCTGAAGGATGTCTGATGATCTTATCATTAAAGATTGTTAGACCTGTTTGCACAAGCTGATTACGAGCCAGACACTTTGCAAGATCTTGAGTGGTGGGGGGGTAATGCCATACTCTGACCGTGTGGGGACTGAAGCATGGAAATCAAAATGGGCTCTACTGTCTGCTTTTTCTATACATATACACTAGGCTGCCATAAGGTGGTTCTGTAGAACGGTTGGGACGATACTGCAGTGGGTCCAGAGAAGTGGGGAGCTGGTCTTTAATGTGCCTCATGACAAGCCTCTCAAAGCACTTCATGATGATAGGAGTGAGTGCAACGGGACGTTAGTCACAGGGATAGTTAGGCACAGGGATGAAGGTGGTGGTTTTGACTGTAGTGCTCAGAGAGATGTTGAAGGTGTCCATAAGAACATCTGCTAGTTGGTCAGCACATTCTCTGAGCACTCTGCTGAGAGTGAACCCATGAGCCACGAGCACCTAGACCAGACAGCATTCCTGGCAGAGTTTTCCTCACGTCAGCAGTGGACAAGCACAGTGCCTGTTCGTCTGGAGGAGGTGTGGTCTTTTTTATTCATTCATTCAAGTGTTTATTGTCATATGCACAGAGAAACAAGCAGTTGCAACGTACAGTGAAATTCCTACTCTGCTCTCACTCCCGGACTTCAAGTACTAAACAATTACATTATAAATACTAAATACTACAAACTGGATTCCAAAAACCTTTTTTGAAATCCGGTTTGTAAATAGGAAGAAAAGACTAGAGAGAAGAGAAATATATGTAAGTACATAAATTAAGAAAATGTACAATATATGCTATAT
>JAMWET010007545.1:0-25000 GCA_024036415.1 Prochilodus magdalenae
AACCAAAATGAGTCACCCAACAGGAATGAAACTTGGTAGGTAGGTTTGACTTGGTAGGTAGTTTCACGCTCGGCCGCGCATGTGACATAAGCAAGACCAAGGCTTATCTCTGTACCTGACTGACCCAACAGCCATGATTGCAGATGTTCAGGGAGCAGTGGTGTCCTCCATGAGTCATCCTGTTAGTGCCAGCACCATTGGCAGACGGCTGCACCACGCAGGACTACATGCACACAGGCTGTTACCACGACTATCCTTAACACCACGTCACCCTCACCAAAGACTGCAGTGGTGTCGTGCCGGACTGTCATGGAGTGACTCAGAATGGCAGCAGGTCATCTTCAGTGACGAGTCCCGCTTTAGTCTGGTGGAGACGCCCAACGAATCCGTGTGTGGAGGCACCGTGTTCAGCACCAAGATGAACGGTTTGTTGTCACACGTCCAGAAGGTCTGGTATCACTCCACCTCCACTCCATCGCACCATCTGCAGGAACTGTGTGAGAATAGTCAAGCTGCATGGGATGGATTATCACAGGACACCATTAGGAACCTCTACAGCTCCATACCGAGATGTCTGCCATGTTGGGTTAGCAAACATGGCGGCTCAACACCATACTGAGAGACAGACTTCTCTATGTGTAGCTCAATTAATATTCTCCATATCGGTCCAAACGTACCATCATTTATTGTTCCCGGTAACCTTTATCATCCTTCCCGATAAATCCTTCAGGGTGCAGCTATTCTTTTGACGATATATGGACTTTAGACTTCAGGCCATCTTGCCCAGCAAGCTATATTCTCCTTCCTTAAACCCAGAATAAAACAGAACACACAGGCTGGTCAGTGCTGCTGGCTGCTCATGCCATCTCAGTCCCTCTGACATCAGCATGGTGCTCTTCTACCCAAGCTCTTCAAACACTGGACATGCCTACCGAACCATTGCACTCAGCTCCACCACCAACTTGCCCAGCTTGTGCTCAGCGCTGCCAGGCCACCACACTACTCTGATGGCAGGCCCTCACCGCCTTCAGCACCATCCTCAGGCAGGGATTCATTATATAACCGCTAATAACAGTAATACCAGTGTAATAACAGCAATATCTACAAATGGCATATTCACATTTACCGTAGTGCAGCTCAAGTTGATCAAAAACACTCAAAATCCTGAGCTACATATATTTAATATGCATTTAATCAGAATTAAATTATGTCACATTATTAATAGCTTTTTAAAATAAAAAATATATAAAAAAAATATATAAAAATATATGTATATAAATATATATATATATATATATATATATATATATATTATAATAATATTATATAATATATATATATATATATATTTATATAATATATATATATTATATCTATATATATTTATTTATTTTTTTATTTATTTTTTTATATATATTTATATACATATATATTTATATATATTTTATAATATAATAATATATAATAATATTATTTTTATATATGTATTTTTTATTTATAGTAGTACGACGTGTAGACTTATGGTTAATCGCTTTTAATACACTGTCCCATCTGAGTAATGAGGTGCACAGCCCTAATCTTGACTATTCCTATGTGGACACATAGCACTGTCCCCCTGAGTGCCGAGAGGGTGACCTGGTCAGCCGTCGTCCATCTGACTCCACTCACAGCCATTCACGCAGTTCCTCGCTGCTGATAAGTGTTCATTCTGGGTCAGAAGGGCAGAGATAAAGGGCGCATTCCTCCGCTGACTCTTACCACTTCAGAGTCTGAGCGTCACTCTTGGCCTCCCTCTCCCCTGGGCCTGTTTGAGGCGGCCGTCCTCTCAGCGTTCTCATGTGCCGTACACTGTAATCTTTTAGCCCACTGACCGCTGAGCAGCATCATGTTTCATGATCTAAGAGTCGTATATTGGTTTGAGGATGTGCTGCCAGTGGGTTTGGGATGGGTTCATGTTCCACTCCGAGGTTGGGTTAGGGTTTACGAGCATCCTGGCTTACAGTGCAGCGACTTGCAGCTGCATGCAAAAGCTGAATTTGCATGTTTTGTCGATTTCGAGGAGAAAAGAAGAAACTTGGTGGGTAGTTCGCTTTGCAGGAGATGTGTCTCAGGCGATTAGACATTAGATCATCCACTGGTTCAAAGAAGGAGAAAGTGAAAGAACAGGAGTTATAAAGCTACAGAGAATCTGGGACTCCTAAAAGCCACCCGGAAGACCTGGTAGACCACCAAAACTGTCCCAGCCAAAGTAAACAGCACTTACAGCTTTCATGTTCGAGAGAGAGGAGAACATCAGGCTGCTTTAGGTTGGAAGACCTCCACAAGTGTTTCTGTCCATCCTTCAACTGTGAGGTGAAGACCTCCCAAAGCTGTGGAGGCCTGTGTAGCTGTTCAAGAAGCTCCTCGCTGAGAGAAGGAGACAGACACATCAAACAAAGAAACTGCTGGTGTTCCCCGAATAGTACAAAGAACCAACTCACCATGCAAAGAACCATTTCACCATGCAAGGAACCATTCACCATGCAAGGAACCATTTCCCACTGCAAAGAACCTTTTCACCCTGCAAAGAACCTTTTCACCCTGCAAAGAACCATTTCACCATGCAAGGAACCATTTCATCATGCAAGGAACCATTTCACCCTGCAAGGAACCTCTTCACCCTGCAGAGAACCATTTCACCCTGCAAAGAACCATTTCACCCTGCAAGGAACCATTTCCCCCTGCAAGGAACCATTTCACCCTGCAAAGAACCTTTTCACCCTGCAAAGAACCTTTTCACCCTGCAAGGAACCATTTCCCCCTGCAAAGAACCTTTTCACCCTGCAAAGAACCTTTTCACCCTGCAAAGAACCATTTCACCATGCAAAGAACCATTTCACCCTGCAAGGAACCTCTTCACCCTGCAGAGAACCATTTCACCCTGCAAAGAACCATTTCACCCTGCAAAGAACCATTTCACCCTGCAAAGAACCATTTCACCCTGCAAGGAACCATTTCATCATGCAAGGAACCATTTCACCCTGCAAGGAACCTCTTCACCCTGCAGAGAACCATTTCACCCTGCAAAGAACCATTTCACCCTGCAAGGAACCTCTTCACCCTGCAGAGAACCATTTCACCCTGCAAAGAACCATTTCACCCTGCAGAGAACCATTTCACCCTGCAAAGAACCATTTCACCCTGCAAAGAACCATTTCACCCTGCAGAGAACCATTTCACCCTGCAAAGAACCATGTCACCCCGCAAAGAAACTTTTCACCATGCAAAGAACCATTTCACCCTGCAAAGAACCATTTTACCATGAAAGGAACCATTTCACCCTGCAAAGAACCATTTCACCCTGCAAGGAACCATTTCACCCTGCAAAGAACCATTTCACCCTGCAAAGAACCATTTCACCCTGCAAGGAACCATTTCATCATGCAAGGAACCATTTCACCCTGCAAGGAACCTCTTCACCCTGCAGAGAACCATTTCACCCTGCAAAGAACCATTTCACCCTGCAAAGAACCATTTCACCCTGCAAGGAACCTCTTCACCCTGCAGAGAACCATTTCACCCTGCAAGGAACCATTTCACCATGCAAAGAACCATTTCACCCTGCAAGGAACCATTTCACCCTGCAAAGAACCTTTTCACCCTGCAAAGAACCATTTTACTCTGCAAAGAACCATTTCACCATGCAAAGAACCATTTCACCCTGCAAAGAACCTTTTCACCCTGCAGAGAACCATTTCACCCTGCAAAGAACCATTTCACCCTGCAAAGAACCATTTCACCCTGCAAAGAACCATTTCACCCTGCAAAGAACCATATCACCATGCAAGGAACCATTTCACCCTGCAAGGAACCTCTTCACCCTGCAGAGAACCATTTCACCCTGCAAAGAACCATTTCACCCTGCAAAGAACCATTTCACCCTGCAAGGAACCTCTTCACCCTGCAGAGAACCATTTCACCCTGCAAAGAACCATTTCACCCTGCAGAGAACCATTTCACCCTGCAAAGAACCATTTCACCCTGCAAAGAACCATTTCACCCTGCAAAGAACCATTTCACCCTGCAGAGAACCATTTCACCCTGCAAAGAACCATGTCACCCCGCAAAGAAACTTTTCACCATGCAAAGAACCATTTCACCCTGCAAAGAACCATTTTACCATGAAAGGAACCATTTCACCCTGCAAAGAACCATTTCACCCTGCAAGGAACCATTTCACCCTGCAAAGAACCATTTCACCCTGCAAGGAACCATTTCACCCTGCAAGGAACCATTTCACCCTGCAAAGAACCATTTCACCCTGCAAGGAACCTCTTCACCCTGCAAGGAACCATTTCACCCTGCAAGGAACCATTTCACCCTGCAAAGAACCATTTCACCCTGCAAGGAACCATTTCACCCTGCAAAGAACCATTTCACCCTGCAAGGAACCTCTTCACCCTGCAGAGAACCATTTCCCCCTGCAAATAACCTTTTCACCCTGCAAGGAACCTCTTCACCCTGCAGAGAACCATTTCCCCCTGCAAAGAACCTTTTCACCCTGCAAAGAACCATTTCCCCATGCAAAGAACCATGTCACCCTGGAAAGAACCATTTCACAATGCAAGGAACCATTTCACAATGCAAGGAACCTTTTCACCCTGCAAGGAATCATTTCACCCTGCAGGGAACCTCTTCACCATGCAAAGAACCATTTCACCCCGTAAATGGTTCTTTGTGTGTTTGTGGTTCTGTATACTGTATGACCCTTTGCTTTTTTAGAGAACCCTTGGAGAACCCATTCATGGCGAAGGTGATCAGCACAGTTCTCTACAGTCCCGGTGCTCCATGGTGTGGTGGTGTCTGTCGGCTGCTTTGTTCCTGTATGTAACCGGAGAAAGAGAAAGAAGGACATCAGTCTTGTTTACAGTTCTGAGAATCATTTGTGAGCGCTGACTCGTGAAAAAGATTCCCACTCACGAGGAAACAAGTCCTTCATTATCCGGACAGCGCAGATAACACCCTGCAGAGAGGCAGAGAGGCAGAGAGGCAGAGAGGACAGCGTGTGGGGGTGTAGTTTGCGTTAAAGTGAAAGTTCAGCCAAAAATCAGGTTTGCCCAGTTTTCCCTCCACTTTATCGGAGGTGCAGTCACTCCGCAGTGAGCGGTAAGGATCTGAATAGATGCTTATAGATACTTATCTCTTTACCTAACGTTCAGATGAATATCTAAACCCACACCCTGCTCCGAAACCTAATCCCGGTACTAATCCTAAGATTTTTGAGGATTCCCAGCAAATGTGCATATAAGCTGAATTAGGATTTGTACGACTTCAGCTTTGCAAAGTCGACGACAACGCCAAACTCCACAGGTCAGTAGAACAAAACGATCCCTTTCCAAAGAGGCATTGCTAACCTTCTAGGAACTGAGGCTGTGGACCTCGGAATTACGTGAATTTGTATCCGACTCCCTAAGTGGCCTGGCCAGGAGCTCACCTGCAGCAGGGACCCGTATTTATTCCCCAGAACTAAAAATCTTTTAAGTCCTTTAAAAATCCACGACAAAGCCAAACTCAATGGGTCAGTAGAGCGGGAAAATGTCTTTCCAAGGAAGCATTGCTAGCCTTCAAAAAACCAGATTTCCTTTGCTGTGCAGACCTTGGAATTTCATGAATTTGTATCCGGGTTAGGTGCTCCCTAAGTGGCCTTGCTAGACGCTCACCTGCAGCGAAGGGCCAATATTTATTCCTCAGACTTTGAATTCCTTTAAATCCTTTAAAACTCCATGACAAATCCAAACCCAGTACAGCGTCAGTATAACGGGAAGATTCCTTTCTAAAGAGGCACTCGAGAAACCAGAGATTCAGACCGTGGAATTTTGCAAATTTGCATCCATAAGAAACCTTGCCAAGATGCTTCCCAGAATAAATACCTATATATCAATAGAGTGCAAATCTAGGGTCTGTTCTATAGCTAATTCATCATGGAGATGGAGTATGGAGCTGTACAGGAAAAGAAAGTCATAATTTAATAACTTTAATCTAATTTAAAGTTCAGTCTTACAAGTTGGTTTAGCATCTTTCACAATCCAAGTAATCCCAAACACATTTAGCAATTTTGAGGTCTGGACTGTGTTCCGAGAGCACTGGGGCTGTTTATTTGAAGGGGCAGTGTTGGTGGTCTACCAAGCGTAGACTTTAAAGTTCTACTGCTGGTCTATAAAGCTCTATATAAACTAGCACTACATCTATATATATATTGTGTGTGTGTCCGTGTCTGTGTGTGTTTTGGTGTGTGGGTGTGTGTGTGTGTGTGTGAGTGTGTGTCTGTCTGTGTGTATGCATGAGTGTGTGTGTGTTTATGTGTGTGTGTGTTTATGTGTGTTTGTGTGTGTGTTTATGTGTGTGTGTGTTTATGTGTGTTTGTGTGTGTGTGTGTTTATGTGTGTGTGTGTTTGTGTGTTTGTGTGTGTGCGTGTCTGTGTGTTTGTGTGTGTCTGTGTGTATGTATGAGTGTGTATGTGTGTGTATGTATGTATGAGTATGTCTGTGTATGTATAAGTGTGTGAGAATGTGTGTGTGTGTGTGAGAGTGTGTGTGTGTGTATGTATAAGTGTGTGTGTGTGAGAGTGTGTGTGTGTGTATGTATAAGTGTGTGTGTGTGAGAGTGTGTGTGTGTGTGTGTATGTATGAGTGTGTGTGTGTTTATATATATATATGTGTGTGTGTTTGTGTGAGTGTGTGTGTGTTTGTGTGTGTTTGCGTGTGTGCATATGTGTGTGTGTGTTTATATGTGTGTGTTTATGTGTGTGTGTCTGTGTGTGTGTATGTATGTGTGTATGTATGTATGAGTATGTCTGTGTATGTATAAGTGTGTGTATGTGAGAGAGTGTGTGTGTGTTTATATATGTGTGTGTGTGTGTTTGTGTGTGTGTGTGTGTGTTTATATGTGTGTGTCTGTGTGTATGTGTTTATGTGTGTGTGTGTGTATGTGTTTATGTGTGTGTGTGTGTGTGTGTCTGTGTGTGTGTGTTTATGTGTTCCTCTAACCCATCATTGTGAGAACTGGTGTTCGTTAGGTGCACACCGCCATGCTTGGTGAAGTTCCTGTTTACTCATCTTCACTTTTGAATGTGCAGTATGTAAATCACTGTCTACGTTCTCTTGATGTTTTGTGATTTGTTGTTCCCAAAGCCTGGACTCAACAGCGAAAGATAGATTTCAAGTTTTCTGCGCCATCTGACTGGAACAAAATGAACAAGCATTGCAGCGTTAAACCCTTTTGGTGACGTGAGTTGAAACCAGGTTGTCTTTAGGTAGATGTTTTATGTAACTGTGTTTTAAATATTTCTTTATATGCTCTTGTGTAAATTGTTGAAGTGTTAAAATGGCCAGGTCTCCCTTGTAAAAGCGATCTGTGATCTCAGTGGGATTAACCTGGTTAAATAAAGGTTAAATAAAGATCTGTGATCTCAGTGCGATTAACCTGGTTTAATAAAGGTTACATAAAATATCTAGATTTAAAAAAAGATATAATATATGACCTTTATTTAATATTTAACCTTTACATAATATTAATATTAGAATATTTAACCATGTTAATCCCACTGAGATCATAAAACTATTTTACAGGAGTAATATATCATCACTATCCAATAAAAACCATGTATCTCCACTTTTGTCCATTTTTACTTTTATGCATCATTTGAACACATTGGCTGTTGTTTACACTGAGTGAGAATCTCACGATGAATGGACCAACAGAAATGGCCCGAAACTGTTTGGAAAGATGTCTGGTTCCATTGACTTACATTAAATCTAAATGAGGTTTTTGGCCTCTCCTGTAAAGTTACCATTTTGGAAATTTTTTCAAGTTTTTTTTAGACAGCAACGATATATTATTTCCCCCATCGCTTATATTAACTGTCAGTATAGCATTTTAAGCTCCCAACGATATGAAAAATGCTTTATAAATAAACCTTATCATTATTAATTTTATATACGTTATTTGTTCCAAACCCATCAATATAACAATCTTAGACTTTTCCCCAGTACTGTAGGGGTTCCTAATAAAGTGGCTGGTGACTGGAAAGCATGCTAAGGCAACACTTCTGCACTATGAAAGCCATTATGGCTGGAGCTTGCTGGTGAAAACCGATGTGTGCTGAACACTGGGCTGCAGATCACAACAGCCTGGTCCTGACCAGCGTGTTAGGCCTGCTGTTGCTCTCTCGTCCAGCTGAAAGCCTTCAGTTATGTCGACGGTTACACTGTGACCGAAGCGCGCTGATAAGCTCCGTCATTCTGTTGTGCATTAGGGAGTGTACAGGCTCCAATAAATGCGTCAGAGGACGCATTCCTCTAATCAAGTGTAGCAGTGTGTAATGTGGTTGATATGTTTGTATTCCAGCTGAGTCAGTGGATGGCAGATAATCTTCCCTGTGCTTTTGCCGTCGTTGTTCTGCAGAGAGAAAGAGAGAACCGTACTGCTTGCTGCAGTTGGTGTCCCGGCCTTGGCCTTTGGCACACTGCTCGCCAGGAAATCAAAAGCCAGACGTGAGCTAAACGAGGGCAAACCGCATGCAGTGTGGTCGAGACTCTGTATATAAACACAGAGCGATATCAAAATAATAAATCATCCTGGTGTGATTTTCTATCATGCTGAATTCATCTATGCTACCGTGAGCGCACATTGAACTTGTTACTTAGGACTAAACTTGGCCGTTTGAAACTCTGAGTTTTCTCTTTCACTGAAATAGCCGTTCTGAAAACTCCCTTCAAAACGAAACTAGAAGAAAGACTTCTTAGGCTGGTCTTAGGCTCAGCAACTCACCTGCAACCGTTGAAAGCATCTTAACTTTGTGAAACAAGTTTTGTGAAACAGCTCATCTAATGTTTCCCACCACTTACAAGAAACTAAGCCACAACCATGGCAAGCATCTCAACTTTGTAAAAAGAAGTTTCATGAAACAGCCAAACATTTACTACAACTCATTTAGAACTCTGTTGCAACGGCTGCAAGTGTCTCAACTTTGTGAAACGAGTTTTGTGAAACAGACAATCAAGTATTTCCCGCAGCTCACATGAAACTCAACCCCAACCGTTGGATGGATCTCAACATTGTGAAGCAATTTTTGTAAAATGACCTATCAAACATTTCCAGCAACTCACATGAAATGCAACTGCAACAGTTGCAAGCATCTTAATGTTGGGAAACAAGTTTTGTGATCAAAATTTTTTCCACAGTTTACATGCAACTTAGTTACAACAGTTGCAAGTGTCTTAATTTTGTGAATTCAGTTTCAAGAAAGTCTTTGGACTGATAAGATTTGTGAAACAGCCAGACAAACCTTTCTCACAGGTCACATGAAACTCAGCTGCAATCGTTGCAAGCATCTTAACATCTTAGCAGTAGTGAGTATCTTCTTCACCTTCTTCTTCTTCTTCTTCTTCTTCTTCTTCTTCTTCACCCTCTTCTCCTTCCTCTTTACCATCTTCTCCTTCTTCTTCACAGTCTTCTCCTTCTTCTTCCTATTCATTTTTCTTCTTGTTCTTTCTCTTCTTTATCATCATCATCATCATCATCATCATCATCATCATCTTCTTCTTCTTCTTTTTCTTCTTCTTCTTCTTAATCTCTCCTTCTTCTTTATCATCATCATCATCATCATCATCATCATCATCATCATCATCATCATCATCATCATCATCATCATCTTCTTCTTTATCATCTTCATCTTCTGCTTCTTCCTCTTCTTTTCCTTCTTCATCTTCTTCTTCTTTTTCATCGTCTTCTCCTTCTTCTTTACCGTCTTCTCCTTCTTCTTCACAGTCTTCTCCTTCTTCTTCCTATTCATCTTTCTTCTTGTTCTTGTTCTTCTTTAACTTTCTCTTCTTTATCATCATCATCATCATCATCATCATCATCTTCTTCTTCTTCTTCTTCTTCTTCTTCTTCTTCTTCTTAATCTCTCCTTCTTCTTTATCATCATCATCATCATCATCATCATCATCATCATCATCATCATCTTCTTCTTCTTCTTCTTCTTAATCTCTTCTTCTTCTTCTTCTTTATCATCATCATCATCATCATCATCTTCTTCTTCTTTATCATCTTCATCTTCTGCTTCTTCCTCTTCTTTTCCTTCTTCATCATCTTCTTCTTCTTAATGGCTCAATAAATATCAACCATATCAGTCTAAACGTATCATCATTTATCATTCTTGGTAACCTTTATCTTCCTTCCCAATAACATTCCAATCCCACACTTTCTTCTGGGTGCAGCTATTCTTTTGACTTTCCGGGTACTTTCTTGAGACCACTTTACCAGCCGTTAGAAAAAACTAAGAGCTGAAACTGGTGAGTTTAAAACCTTCTTTGGGGCCTCAAGACTAAAGAAGTGGAATGAAAATGTGGAACTGACTTCAATAGCGCTTTTAATCCACCACATGAGAAATGAGCTAAGTGTATGCTGAGTTACACATGCAGTTCACATCATTCCAATGGGTGCCCATAGGCCTGTATGACATGTTAGCATTTAGCCTCCCTCATAGCTTCAGTGCAAAAGCACACTTTGCTACAACTGAGGAAAATGTTTTTCTCCCCCCAGCCTGTTTCACCTTGGACAGTATCGGATCACATGTGTCAGTAATACAGACCAATCGTTTTAAAATATGAAATTTAATAACAACAAAAGAACAGAAGGCAAAGATGGCTCCGCTTCACTACAGCTCCCATTCCACCACATGAGAAATGAGAAAAATGCCATGACCACAGCAACTTGGCAACTTCGGCTGGATGAAAACGGGATCTGTTTCCAAAACGTCCTGACGGGGATTTCAAGATATGGCTGTTTCCAGCAGATAGTTTGGCCGCCGTCCCCACAATGGATGAAGTTCAAAGAGAACGCTCTTGACAGGCCAGAACTCTTCAATGATGCTGCTTCACCACCGAAAGCCCTGCACGTCTGTAACAGCTTTAGCCTTGCCACCATATTCACCAGACCCGTTCCATTCCACATAAAACAAAGCTGTTAAACACAAAAGCCGACTGCTGGTTTACTTGAGAAGAACTTGAGGGAGATGTTTTGCAAAGTGTGAAGAGACAGGATGGGTCGCTTTTCTCACTTTGGTTTTGCACTTCCAAATTTAAACTGTTAAAGCATCACACGTATTACAGGAAACAATGCAGCGAGATGGTGCAAGCCACACTGCCATATGCATGCTCACATAATGGCACAGACAGATAGACATGCACACAGAAACGCACTTTTAGCTTCACACTAATCACAGTGTTCTTCTGTCCACCTTAAGAATCATCTATGAAGAAGAAGAAGAAGCTGGAGTTCAGATTTCTTGCTCAGCTTGCGTGTGCCTCCTCCCTGCCCCAAATGTAAAAGCCTTTGGTCTGTATTTACTCTTGCTTTAGCTTTTCTGGCTGTGTTCCTCCTCCCCAGTATTTTCATCATCTTATATGGCAGGTATAAAGCTCACGAGGCCAACATGTGTTCAGATAGAATGAAAGCTAGGACAAGCAGAACTGACTGCAGACAGGCTGACACTATTTTTTGCTGACTACAGTCGAGCTCAGACAGAGTTTTGTTGGCTACCATTAGGTTCTGACAATTTAGGCAGGCTACAGTCAGATTTCGTTGGGTTACAGTCAGATACAGACTGAACGTTATCGGTTACAGTCAGAATCAGACCCAACATTGTCAGATACAGTCAGATTCAGACTGATTGTTATCAGTTACTGTCAGATACAGACTGAATGTTATCAGATACAGTCAGATTCAGACTGAATGTTATCAGTTACTGTCAGATTCAGACCGAACATTATCAGATACAGTCAGATACAGACTGAATGTTATCAGATACAGTCAGATACAGACTGAATGTTATCAGTTACAGTCAGATACAGACTGAATGTTATCAGATACAGTCAGATTCAGACTGAATGTTATCAGATACAGTCAGATTCAGACTGAATATTATCAGTTACTGTCAGATTCAGACTGAATTGTGATGTTTACAGTTTGGTTCAGACAGATTGCGTCAAGCTTTAGTCCGATTCTAACATAATTTTACTGAACTACAGTAACGTTCAACAAACTTTTTTGTTGGGATCTAATCAGACTCGTGCTACATTTTAGCTGTAAAAGGGGTTGACCAGATTTTTGTTGATGTCAGTCAATTTCAGATATAATTTTATTGGGTTTTAGTTGAATTTAGACACTTACGTCACTACAGTCAAGCTCAGAAAGAATTTTTATGAGAATTTTGTTTGTTACAGTCAGGCTGAATTCTTTTGGCTACATACTGTGCCTGTTCTTGTTAGTTTTAGAAAGAAATTTGTCAGAAATTGTAAAACCTTAGTCAAATTCTATAAAAAAAAAGAGTTATCTCACAGTTATCTCAAGTTTGTTGTTTTGATTAACAAAATTCTGGCACAACCCAAATGTAGCCAACGAAATTCTATCTGAAGCATTGTTAAATAAAATTATTAATAAACCAAAAAAAAAAAAAAAAAAAAAAAAAAATATATATATATATAAATGACCTGAACCTAAAGTAAATGTAAAGTGTATATATATACACTTATATATATATATGTAATATATATATATATTTATTTATTTATTTTTTTGGTTGAGTCAGAATTTTCTTGAACAATGCTTCAGATAGAATTTCGTTGGCTACATTTGGGTTGTGCCAGAATTTTGTTAATCAAAACAACAAACTTGAGATAACTGTGAGATAACTCTTTCTTTGCCACCATTTGCCACCATTCCCGCTCTACACACAATGCTTCACCTCTTGTGGAGTAACATCAGAAATTTTGCCATTACATGTTGGAATTGATAGTCGTCTTTGCTGTTCTGAAGGCAACGGTCTGAAACCCTAGACTACATTCATATTCCATTTTCATAACTTCAGTATGTGAATGTCCTCAGAAGCTTCAGGACTGCCAAAGGATGAATGCTTCCAAACACACTGTCATCATCAATCCAGCTTCTGGAGCTCATTCCCCGGGTTTAAGCTGCCCCAGCAGAGCCTCATGTCTCTCTCCTCCCCCCATCATTACCTCTCCACCTGGAAACTGGAAACTGGAAACCACCTCCTGCTCTAAATGCAGTATAATATCTTCATCTGTGCCTGTTTGATTTAGTCAGATGGTAAAAATGCGAACCAGCTGTTGACTGGCAATTTGTCTGAGTAGGCGAATGTAAAAGACACTGCGTCAAGCGGGATTTGAACTCGTTTCAGTGACTGAAAGCCAGGCATTCTGACCACAAATCCTCAAGCTGCCAGTCACGTGCCAAAGTTCGGAGGCCTCGGGGAGAAAGGTTTTACTGCTGTAACCTATGAACTCAGACAAGGTAATTGACCTTGGTCACATAAACTTGGCATGTAAGATCAGCCAGTACGAGAGAGAGAGAGAGGGAGAGGGAGAGAGAGAGAGAGAAAGAGAGAGAGAGAGCAAGAGAGACAGTAGATTTAGAACGGAAGGTCTCAGTTCCGTACTGTGTGGAAAAATCTCATTAACTGCACAGCGCTGTAAAACATATTCCCAAAGCTGGAAAACTCAGCATTCCGAAACCAAGGCCGTTATTCAGCACCTCTCGGTTCGGCAAACGCCCCTCCATTCCTTGAAAGAAGTTTAACTTGGCTTAATGTACTGAAACATGGGCCTAGCATCACTAGATTTCTCTCATACAGGACCAGTCACAAGTTTGGACACAGCTCCTCAAAGATGGTTCTCCTTATGCTGATCTTAAAGCTTTACTCTAAAAGTGAAGACATCAAACTATAAACCAGCACTCATGGAATTATACAGTCCACCTTAAACACCTCCAGAGTGGAGCTTTACAGGAGGATGAACCAGCTTTGTTAACCTGCAGTGGAGGCTGATCCAACAAGGCTTATTTCTAGTTTATCCCAAAGGTGTTCAGTGGCATTGAAGACTGTCCAGGCCACTGAACACCAAACTCATTACACCATGCCTTTATGGAGCTGGCTGCGGGTACAGGGAGGCACAGTCATAGTGGAAAGCATTCTTCCCCAAACTGCTGTCACAAAGTTGGAACCCCGTAGTTGAGTATGCTCTAGCGTTAGCACTATCCTTCATTGGAACTAAAAAGGCCAAACCCTGCAAGAACCACCGCCAACCCCTCCCATTTATCCTCCATCCACCAAACTTGACTGCAAGCGATTTGGACCAATTCAATTGCTAGTGACTGCTATTGTGGCCAAAAGTATGTGTACTATTAATTTTATTGCATAAATGTGCTTCAAGCTTGAAATGTCAGTGTTTAAACTAAGGTTGTGGAAGTGAAAGCGTAACCGATTGGCTAAACCAGCGACTTTAAAAGGACCGTTTGAACATTAAACAGTAAAATTACATGTGCAGTTGGTGCATGTTCATTTTTACAGTACCAGTCAAAAGTTTAGATGGATGTTGTTGGTGTACAAGCTTACACTTAACAGCTCCAACTGATGAACCAGTCCATATCCTGATCTACCACATATACTCTTGATGTAGCACAGTCTTATATTTCTCCATATCTCCACCTCTAATATACATTTAGTTGCACAGTTTTAGGGCGCTTCTCTAGTTCCCCTTTCAGTGAATATTTATGATGAACAGACCAATAGAATTGCTCCAAACCTGCTTGTCTGCAAGCGTATTTGGACCAATTCTATTGATCTGTTCATCATGAATATCCAACATACTTTACTGCTACCACTATGTATTCTGGTTTGTATCTCTTGTGACGTCATCCAAACCCAGATTCATCCATCAGACTGGCAGATAGCAGATGATGCATGATCAATCACTCCAGATAACACATGAAGAGTGGTGCTTTACACCCCTCCAGCCGACACTTGGCATTGCACATAGTGGTGTTAGGCTTGTGTGCAGTTGCTCATTCATTAAAACCCATTTCATTAAGACTCACCCAGATCTTATGCTGATGTCCTTCAAGAAGTGGTGAAGCAGAAGACAGATGTCATGCATCACAATGCTTTAGCACTCGGTGCCCCGCTGTGTGAGCTTGCACGGTCCATTGCTTCCTGGCTGAGCTGCTGTTGTTGTGGTGCAAAAACATATGACTCATGACATTGTTTAACCTCCCGAGACCCGGACTTGCCGTGGTGTGCAATTTTAATTTCTCATAGCTAGTTGTGATTAGTAGGACCTAACAAGTATAAAAACTAAACCTTGTCTTTGTACAGGAGACCCTGAGGCCAAAGGTCAACGTTCTAAAAAGCATCATGGTGCATGGAGGACACTGGGAATTATGGAATTATGCAGTCCACATTAAAAACCTCCAGAATGGAGCATTACAGGAGGATGAACCAGCTTTCTTAACCTGCAGTGGAGCTGATATAGAACCAGGTTTATTACTAAGCAGGTTTGGAGCGATTCTATTGGTCGGTCCATCATGAATATTCATTAACTGAAAGGAGAGCTAGAGCTTTTACACTGTGCAGAAAAAGAGATCAAAGTTTTTACACCACTAAATATATATTAGAGGTGGAGATATGGAGGAGTATCATACTGTGGTACATCAGGAGTAGATGTGGTGTATCAGGATATGGACTGGTTCAGACTCTCATCAGTTGGAGCTGTTAAGTGTGAGCCTGTAGAGTCTTTAAGATCACCAACACCATCCATTTAGTTGAATGTGTCTAAACTGGTACTGTAATCTAATAGGTATAAACATTATATAGGCAAAAAAAGCAACTTCCATTGTTAGTTCATGTCTTCAGTCATATCAAGCATGGTTCATCGTGACCTGTGACATGAAGTGGGAAGCGTGAATTTCCTGCATGCAATTGACGCTCTAGTTCATCCCAAAGGTGCTCAGTGGGGTTAGAGACAAGAATCTGTACAGGTCATTGGAGGTCCTCCACACCAAACTCATTACACCATGCCTTTATGGAGCTGGCTGTGTGCACAGGGAGGCACAGTCATGCTGGAACAGGAAAGGGTTCTTTCCCAAAACGGCTGCCACAAAGTTAGAACTGTGGGTGTGTACGTTGTAGCATTAACACCATCCTTCAGTGGAACTAGAAGGCCCAACCCTGCAACAACCCCCTTCCCCACATTACCCACCCCTCCACCAAACTTTACAGCGAGCACTATGGGTTGTATCTGGTTTGTGACATCATCCAAACCCAGATTCATCCATCAGACTGCCAGATAGTGAGGCTTGATCAATCACTCCAGATAACACATTTCCACTGCTCAGGAGTCCAGAGGTGGTCCAGCCACTCCACTCCAGCCGACACTTGGCATTGCACATAGCGATCTTAGGCAGGTGTGCAGCTGCTCTGTCATTAAAACCCATTTCATTAAGACTCACCCAGATCTTGTGCTGATGTTGCTCCATCAAGCAGTGATGAAACAGAAGACAGATGATTTCATGCATCTCACACTTTAGCACTCGGTGCCTGCTGTGTGAGTTTGCATGGTCCTTTGCTTCCTGGCTGAGCTGCTGTTGTGGCCAAAAGTATGTGGACACCACTTTTAATTATATTGTATAAATGTGCTTCAAGCTTGAAATGTCAGTGTTTAAACTAAGGTTGTGGAAGTGAAAGCTTAACCGACTGGCTAAACCAGCGACTTTAAAAGGACCATTTAAACATCAAACAGTAAAATTACATGTGCAGTTGGTGCATGTTCATTTTTACAGTACCAGTCAAATGTTTAGATGGATGTTGTTGGTGTACAAGCTTACACTCAACAGCTCCAACTGATGAACCAGTACAAATCCTGATATACCACATATACTCTTGATGTAGCACAGTATGATATTTCTCCATATCTCCACCTCTAATATTCATTTAGTTGCACAGTTTTAGGGCGCTTGTCTAATTTCTCTTTCAGTTTAATGAATATTCACGATGGACTGACCAATAGAATCGCTCCAAACCTGCTTAGTAATAAACCTTGTTCTATATCAGCTCCACTGCAGGGTAAGAAGCTGGTTCATCCTCCTGTAAAAGTAGATAGATGGATGGATGGATGGATGGATGGATGGATGGATGGATGAATGGGTAGGTAGGTAGGTAGGTAGGTAGGTAGGTAGGTAGATAGGTAGGTAGGTAGGTAGGTAGGTAGGTAGATAGATAGATAGATAGATAGATAGATAGGTAGGTAGGTAGGTAGGTAGGTAGGTAGGTAGATAGATAGATAGATAGATAGATAGATAGATAGATAGATAGATAGATAGATAGATAGATAGATAGATAGATAGATAGATAGATAGATAGATAGATAGATAGATAGATAGATAGATAGATAGATAGATAGATACATAGGTAGGTAGGTAGGTAGATGATCGCTCGATAGATAGATAGATAGATAGATAGATAGATAGATAGATAGATAGATAGATAGATAGATAGATAGATAGATAGATAGATAGATAGATAGATAGATAGGTAGGTAGGTAGGTAGGTAGGTAGGTAGATCGCTCGATAGATAGATAGATAGATAGATAGATAGATAGATAGATAGATAGATAGATAGATGGATGGATGGATGGATGGATGGATGGATGGATGGATGGATGGATGGATGGATGGATGGATTGGATGGATGGATAGGTAGATAGATAGATAGATAGATAGATGGGAAGGTAGGTAGGTAGGTAGATAGACAGATAGATAGACATGTAGATAGATAGGTAGGTAGGTAGGTAGGTAGGTAGGTAGATAGATAGATAGATAGATAGATAGATAGATAGATAGATAGATAGATAGATAGATAGACTGGTAGTGTATTGGTAGTGTATATGACTCTAAGAAAAATGTCCATGCAATGATTGGGTGTCCCACTTTTTGTTTTAGGTTGGTTTTATGTTGATCAGTGTTATTGATGGCATCCGATGGGGTAACTGCTGACTCGGTGTGTCAGGGTCCTACAGCATCTCCTGTTTTTTGATAGCATCATCGCGCTCCAGGGTAGGGAAAGGGCTGGACAGATATGTTATGGAATTTGTAGGGTGGAGTCCTTTGTACTCAAATACCATCACAAGTTCAACCAACACAGTAAGGTCCATGCACTCTTGCCTTGAGAAAAATGAAGCAGGCTGCACACTCCATATTTCATTACAGTGCACCACTCCCAGCCGAGAGAGGGGGAGCGAGAGAGGGGGAGCGAGACAGCGAGGCGCAGACGGAGCTTTCTTTTTCTTTGTTTTGATATGAATACTTTTCTTTTTCTGTTATTCCTGCATATTAGCTCATATATGCACATACTTCCCCTAACACTTATCTGTTTTTCCAGTCATTACTGGGTTGGATTGCTTTCGCGTCCTGAGGAAAAATGTAGACTACATTATTCGACCCAACCCCCGAACACAAGCTCACCACCCCATCCCTCCCCCGGCACCACCACCACCCAACACCCCCCCGCCAGCCTCCCAAAAACAACAGTGGGGCTTGCATGCGTTTAGATTTATTGTATGTTATTCTGTCCTTTCACGGATGTTGGGCTCTGGGTCATCGGCAGGCCTCACTGGGTTTTCTCCAGTAGAAACGGCTGAAAGAATCAGCTTTCTTTCCCTTTATCAGTGATCTCCTGACGCCTTCGGGGTCCTTTCTTGGCCAAACTTGCTCAGAAAGTCTCATCCAGAGTAAAATGCATGACGCATGTGAGTGCATGGCTTCAAGCACGTCAGAATGTCTCCTGTATAGACAGAGGGGAACTAATTGTCTGTTTAGGAACGTAACAGTGCTGACCTTTGACCCAACACGCACCGAGGCCTTCATTGCGTTTTCACAGATGTGTGAGAGTCGGACAGAGCAGGAGAAATGTCTGGAAGTGAGCGCGTGGCAGCCAGCCTGGAGACTAGTTTTGTTGATCTGAGGGGAGGGGATGGTCCGGATGGTCCGGTTAGCTTTTCTGCAATTTAGTGACTTACGAGGCTCGCTGTTTATGCAAGTCATTAACTTTGACAAAATATCAGTATCCGATTCCCCAGTGTGTGTTTATGTGGCATGGGGGTCAGTTCGGGTCTCTGCAAAACAACCAAAGCTGCTTTGTCGCTGCTGCTGTTGTCCCTATGCTGCTCGGTACCAGTGCTTCACAGCACAATGTGTCCATGATAGGAAACTATAAAACACACATCGGTTTTTTTTTTTTGCCATAATATAAGAATTAACACTGCGTTAATACCGGACTACGTTACATCAGCTGCTCCTCTCTTATTTATAAGTCTGCTTATTCAATTCAGTTCAATTCAATTCAATTCAGTTCCAATCCATTCCATTCCATTCAATTCATTTTCATTCAATTTCATTCCATTCCATTCAATTCAGTTCAGTTCAGTTCAGTTCAGTTCAGTTCAGTTCAGTTCAGTTCAGTTCAGTTCCATTCAGTTCTATTCCATTCCATTCCATTCCATTCCATTCCATTCAATTCAGTTTCATTCAATTTCATTCCATTCCATTCAATTCAGTTCCATTCCATTCTATTCTATTCTATTCTATTCTATTCTATTCTATTCTATTCTATTCCATTCCATTCAATTCAGTTTCATTCAATTTCATTCCATTCCATTCCATTCAGTTCCATTCAATTCAATTTCATTCCATTCCATTCCATTCCATTCCATTCAATTCAGTTTCATTCAATTTCATTCCATTCCATTCAGTTCCATTCAATTCCATTTCATTCCATTCAGTTCCATTCAGTTCCATTCAATTCCATTCCATTCCATTTCATTCCATTTCATTCCATTCCATTCCATTCCATTCAATTCCATTCCATTCCATTTCATTCCATTCCATTCCATTCAGTTCCATTCAATTCCATTCCATTCCATTCCATTCCATTAAATTTAGTTCAATTCAATTAAATTCAATTCAATTCAATTCAATTCAATTCAATTTAATTCAATTCAATTCAATTCAATTCAGTTCAATTCAGTTCAATTCCATTCAATTATAATCTCTATACTATACAAACAAGCTTTATTATTGGTACAAAGTGGGCACAATCTATTATTATTATTTTTATTATTATTATTATTATTAGTAATATCTGAAAAGGCATAAATAACGGGTGGTCTCTGACTCTATGTGCTAGAAGTTCATGTTAACTGCTGGTGTTGGGGTCCATGGATCCCTTTGCCTACCGACAGCCACGAACAGTACAATGCTGAATAGCTTTCTCCTCTCCAGTAACTCAGTTACTGACGCTCCACATGAATTGGTTGGGGCTAAACTGCTGTAAACCAAATGAGAGGTTGTGACATCACAAACACGATGTTTTCAAAACTGGTTGTTCTTTTCTCTGTACAAGCACACAGGACTTTAAGGTGGTAGTAACCTCAGGGTCCTGCAGATGAAGCTGCACAAGGGGCCAATGTGTACGGTCATACGGGTCTACCAGCAGTGGCTAAAATCCCAGTCTACAGGGAATTCTCCTCGAAAGTGTGCCAGGGAAGTCATCCACCAAATCTGGCCCAACTGGGCAACTCCTTGACGTAAGAGTGTCCGAACACTGAAGTGGCCTACATCCAGAAACTTGTCCAGCCCATGCCAAATCCGGCCAAACCTGTTATTGGTACCCCTGGGTTATTAGGTACACAGGGACTTATTTGTTATGAACTGCATGGACTGGAATTAGAACACAAGCTTCCGAACAACGTTAGGAACAGCCGGCTTTCCCTGATACGTGCCCTTTAAAGGTGTTTATTTTGCCCTAGCGGAACGTTTCCAGCTCCTGTCAGTGTTTGGCTTGTTTAAGCTGCCCTGATTATTTCCCTTAAACATTTCAGGACACACCATCTGCGCCACATTCTCTCACAGATGTGGAGGTATTCTGCTCTTGCCTACGCCGTGCTCGGCTAATGGCCCTCGTAGCGAAGTGAGCCTAACATCTGAAGCGAGAGATATGGGAGCTAATGAAGAGAAAGTGGAGTGTTATTTAAGAGTGTTTAGACTGGATTGTGAGAGGGCCTTTTATTCCTGACCGCTCTTAAAGGCTGACGTCTCTCGTTCCCGGTTCTTATCTGCTCCTCAGCACATCTGGCTGTGACCTAACTATGTGCATATGTGCGCTCGCACCCAGTTAAGACCGTGCCACTCTAAAAACTGTATCTAGTACTTTAATAAGGTCATCTACTGGAAGAGCACTGCTTTTCGCCAATACCAAATAAGGCTGCTTCGAAGCCGTGTGCTTGCCCTGCGAGCTGCTTTTGATAAATCTGGGAAACGATTGCTGCGTTATCTTTGCTGGTAATTTAAGGAACGAAGGCGACGGCGAGATTTCCTGAGGAAAGTCCAGTCTAATCAGTGACACATACCTGCTGCTCTGCCGGACGCAATAGAGCTGATTTACACTCAGTGGTGTTTATGAACGGCCTGTGAGCTTACCATGAATGAGTCTCCGCTGAAATCCAAAGGTTACAGCGTTCCACTCCCGATGTTAGTGCTCACTGTTTAGCTCAGAAATGGAGACTCTAAGCTTTACAAGGCTCTCGCAGACACATAGCTCATGTTTTATTTGCCCTAAGAAATGCGGGTGTGAACAGGCTCCGGCAGTTCCATCACAGGGTTTATTAAACAGACCAAACGGTGGCCAAGTTGGTTGGAAGAGACCTCTTAAAGAGTCCAGAAGTGACCAGCTGGGGAGGTCAAATATCCATTTCAGACAGACGTGGTGCCGTGGGGGTTCTAGAGGAAGTATATGCAAATACATATAACCTTGTTTGCTGACCCAACATGCCAGACGTCTCGGTATGGAGCTGTAGAGGTTCTTAATGGTGTCCTGTGATAATCCATCCCATGCTGCTTGAAAGTCCTCACACAGTTCCTGCAGATGGTGCGGTAGGGGTGGAAGGGGAGTGACACCAGGCCTTCTGGACATGTGACATGAATCACAACTACCCACCAAGTTTGGTTTCTGTTGGCCTGTTCCTTCTGGGTGCAACTATTGGTGCAGCTACTCTGTTGATGATGAATGTGTGTGTGTGTGAGTGCGTGTGTGTATGTGTGTGTATAGGTGTGTGTGTGTGTGTGTGTGTGAGTGTGTGTGTATGTGTGTGTATAGGTATGTGTGTGTATGTGTGTGTGTGTGTGAGTGTGTGTGTATGTGTGTGTATAGGTATGTGTGTGTGTGTGTGTGTGTGTATAGGTATGTGTGTGTGTGTGTGTGTGTGTGTGTGTATGTGTATGAGTGTGTGTGTATGTGTGTATAGGTATGTGTGTGTGTGTGTGTGTATGTGTGTGTATAGGTATGTGTGTGTGTGTGTGTGTGTGTGTGTGTGTGTATGTGTATGAGTGTGTGTGCATGTGTGTGTATAGGTATGTGTGTGTGTGTGTGTATGTGTGTGTATAGGTATGTGTGTGTGTGTGTGTATGTGTGTGTATAGGTATGTGTGTGTGTGTGTATGTGTGTATAGGTATGTGTGTGTGTGTGAGTGTAGGTATGTGTGTGTGTATAGGTATGTGTGTGTGTGTGTATAGGTATGTGTGTGTGTGTGTATGTGTGTATAGGTATGTGTGTGTGTGTGAGTGTAGGTATGTGTGTGTGTATAGGTATGTGTGTGTGTGTGTGTGTATAGGTATGTGTGTGTGTGTGTGTGTGTGTGTGTGAGTGTGTGTGTATGTATGTGTATAGGTATGTGTGTGTGTGTGTGTGTGTGTAGGTATGTGTGTGTGTGTGTGTGTATGTGTGTGTATAGGTATGTGTGTGTGTGTGTAGGTATGTGTGTGTGTGTGTGTATGTGTGTATGGGTATGTGTGTGTGTATGTGTGTGTATAGGTATGTGTGTGTGTGTGTAGGTATGTGTGTGTGTGTGTGTATGTGTGTATGGGTATGTGTGTGTGTATGTGTGTATAGGTATGTGTGTGTGTGTATAGGTATGTGTGTGTGTGTATGTGTGTGAGAGTGTGTTTCTGTATTGCTTTCTATCACATCCCCACACAAACGGCTGACAAATTCATATTAACTGGTACATTCGATGTTCTACATTATATACAAGATGTGACACAAAACACGACCTTTAACCTTTTACATGACTGAAAATCATTAGACTTGCAGTGAAGGTATAAACTATATACCTGATGTGCTGCTGTTAGCTCTGCGTTCTTTACCACAGCAAATAAAAAGCAGGATATTAATTTTCTGGATCTCCTTGCTTCTTTTCCGTGTGGTGGGCGTATCTACAAACAAACACCCAAACAGAGTGAAGCCATATTCACTAGATTAACATTCAGTGTAGGCCACCTTCTGATGAACACCTGAAACCAGCATACACGTTCCTTTCTACAGCTGATTTTTACAAGGCAGGCTTTTCATTTATTTTGTTCCATGTTGGCCACTTCATGTCTGCTACCTCGAAAACAAATGTCAGCCACATAGGACGGAGGACTAGACCGCCAGAGATGATCAGGGGACTGCTGCACGTCATTTGAAACATGACTGAAGCGTCTATGACTCAGCCGCTCAGCTCGAAGTGCTAACTTGTTGTATAACACTGTAACGGCACTGACATCTACGAATTTCAGCTGATGCACCAGAGGAGCTGTGCATCACCCAGTACAGTAACAACCCATTACTACAACATCCTGAGAAACAGGGCTTTCTATATGCATCACATAAACGCAACCAGTCCACCAGTTCACGAGTAGGTACAGTCAGAAACTGAAACTGCGGAACAGTGACCCAACGGTTTCTACACACATTGCCCATTATACCAACACCTCCTTATATCCACACACAGGGTTCATTTTATCAACACCTCCTTATATCTACACACAGGGTTCATTATACCAACACCTCCTTATATCTACACACAGGGTTCATTTTACCAACACCTCCTTATATCTACACACAGGGTTCATTTTACCAACACCTCCTTATATCTACACACAGGGTTAATTATACCAACACCTCCTTATATCTACACACAGGGTTCATTTTACCAACACCTCCTTATATCTACACACAGGGTTCATTTTACCAACACCTCCTTATATCTACACACAGGGTTCATTTTACCAACACCTCCTTATATCTACACACAGGGTTCATTTTACCAACACCTCCTTATATCTACACACAGGGTTCATTTTACCAACACCTCCTTATATCTACACACAGGGTTAATTATACCAACACCTCCTTATATCTACACACAGGGTTCATTTTACCAACACCTCCTTATATCTACACACACTCTCCATTTTACCAACGCCTCCTTATATCTACACACACTCTCCATTTTACCAACACCTCCTTATATCTACACACGCTGTCCATTTTACCAACGCCTCCTTATATCTACACACACTCTCCATTTTACCAACACCTCCTTATATCTACACACACTCTCCATTTTACCAACACCTCCTTATATCTACACACGCTGTCCATTTTACCAACACCTCCATATATCTACACACACTGTCCATTTTACCAACACCTCCTTGTATCTACACGCATTGTCCATATTACCAACACCTCCTTGTATCTACACACTCTGTCCATTTTACCAACACCTCCTTGTATCTACACACACTGTCCATTTTACCAACACCTCCTTGTATCTACACACACTGTCCATTTTACCAACGCCTCCTTGTATCTACACACACTGTCCATTTTACCAACACATCCATATATCTACACACACTCTCCATTTTACCAACGCCTCCTTGTATCTACACACACTGTCCATTTTACCAACGCCTCCTTGTATCTACACACACTGTCCATTTTACCAACGCCTCCTTGTATCTACACACACTGTCCATTTTACCAACGCCTCCTTGTATCTACACACACTGTCCATTTTACCAACGCCTCCTTGTATCTACACACACTGTCCATTTTACCAACACCTCCTTATATCTACACACTCTCCATTTTACCAACACCTCCTTATATCTACACACTCTCCATTTTACCAACACCTCCTTATATCTACACACACTGTCCATTTTACCAACACCTCCTTGTATCTACACACACTGTCCATTTTACCAACACCTCCTTATATCTA
>JAMWET010007545.1:30000-35000 GCA_024036415.1 Prochilodus magdalenae
ACACTCTTACTTTTAAAGAAAGGCGACTTCTAATTGCAGTGGTGTGATTAGAACAAGCTACAGCTTATGATAAAAGTAGCTGGATCCACTCCACTGTCCTTTCCCAAGCCCTCTAGCCCTCCACCTCAGCCAAGACTAGTTTTGCACTGGAGCTACGAGGCTAATGTAGCTAACAAGACAATAAAAAACGAACCTCACCAATTAGCCCTGCACACTTATCATCAAAAGAAGAGTTACACAAATAGTTGCACCCAGAAGGGATCGTTGAGATACGCGGATGGTTCAGGTTTCAACGGTTTGTTGTCATGGCGTTGTGCCACCTCCACCCCTACCACACACTCTGCAGGAACTGTGTGAGAATATTCAAGCTGCATGAGATGGATTATCACAGGACATCATTGGAAACCTCTTCAACTTCTAGACGTCTGGCATGTTGGATGAGCAGATATGGTGGTCCAACGCCATACTGAGAGACAGACTTCTGTATGTGTAGCTCAATAAATATTGATCATATCAGTCTAACTGTATCTTCATTTATTGTTCCTGGTGACCTTTACCTTCCTTCCCAACAGTATTACAAGCCAACACTTCCTTCCGGGTGCAGCTACTGTTTTGATGATGAGTGTATAAACTGCATGCCTGAATCATTATGAGGCATTACTGAGGAGGAGGGAACAGCGTACCCAGAAAGTGAATGGGATCACTCATATTAAACATCATATGGCTTTTAGGTTTAGGTTTCTAGGTCTCCCCATATCTATACCAATGTATGACAATGAGGACCTTTGGTTAAATTTTTTTCCTACACCTTTTTACTCCATGCACAGACTTATGGGAAATGAAGTCCATATACAGTCATGGCCGAAAGTATTGGCACCCCTGAATTTTTTCCAGAAAATGAAGTATTTCTCCCAGAAAATTATTGCAATTACACATGTTTTGTTATACACATGCTATTTCCTTTGTGTGTATTGGAACAACCCAGAAAACATAGGAAAAAAAGGCAAATTTCACATAATTTCACACAAAACTCCGATTTTTTTTTTTAATTCAAATGTCGACGGATAGTTAGAGCTGACACTGATGCACCCTGCGCCTGCAGTACAGCTTGAATTTCTTTGGAACTTGATTGGGGCTGCTTATCCACCATCCGGACTATCCTGCGTTGCAACCTTTCATCAGTTTTTCTCCTCCGTCCACGTCTAGGGAGATTAGCTACAGTGCCATGGGTTGTAAACTTCTGGATTATGTTGCGCACCGTAGACAAAGGAACATCAAGATCTCTGGAGATGGACTTGTAACCTTGAGATTGTTGATATTTTTCCACAATTTTGGTTCTCAAGTCCTCAGACAGTTCTCTTCTCCTCTTTCTGTTCTCCATGCTTAGTGTGGCACATACAGACACACAATGCAAAGATTGAGTCAACTTCTCTCCTTTTTATCTGGTTTCAGGCGTGATTTTTAAATTGCCCACACCTGTTACTTATCATAGGTGAGTTTGAATGAGCATCACATGCTTGAAAGTTATTTACCCTCAATTTTGAAAAGGTGCCAATAATTTTGTCCGGCCCGTTTTTGGAGTTTTGTGTGAAATTATGTCAAATTTGCAATAATTTTCTGGGAGAAATACTTCAAATTCAGGGGTGCCAACACTTTCGGCCATGACTGTACAGTCAGATTTCACATTGTCTTACAGTAACAGAGTGAACCATCTACACTTCTCTAATGTGCAACAGTGACAAGGATGTTTAAAATGGATGTAACCAAGCTACCCAGATAACACGTGACTGTGGTCCTCTTCTGGCAAAGACATGGCACTGCTGGCTTACGGTTGGCATTGGCAAACTGCATGCGAGCCAAAAGTGGCCCACATGAAAAAAAGCTTATTAGGGCCACATGTGCTAATAGAGATCTGAACTACGTCTGGTGGAAATGCAGTTGTGCTGCTACCACTGACGCTGGCGAACTGCATTTAAGCCAAAGTGGCCCACATTAAAAAAGATTATTAGGCTCACATATTCCAAAACAGATCCAGATTACTTCTAGCAGAAATACGGTTGAGCTGCTACTACTGGCACTGGCGTGTGGGTCAGTTGTGGCCTACTTTAAAAAGAAGGTTATTAGGGCCACATGTGCTAAAAGAGATCCCGGCTATCTCTGGCAGAAGTCTGGCACTGCTGCGACCACAGACACTGGCAAACTACACGTGAGCCTAATGGGCCCTGCATAACAAAAAGTCTTATTTGGAGCACATGGGCCTAAGCTGACATGGGCCACTTCTGCCATCACATATTAGCATATGTGCTAAAACAGTGACTCTGACCCTGGCAAACTACATGTAAGACTTAATTGGCCCATAAAAACAAAAAACCTCCACATGTGCCAAACCAGATCTGGAGCACCTCAGGCATAGCATATTAGCACATGTGCTAGAATAGATCTTGGCTACTTCCTGCTACTGGTGACACTGGCAAACTACACATGAGCCTAGTGGCCCACATGAAAAAAAAAAAACTATAATTTGGACCACATGTGCCAAACCAGATCTGGGGCACCTCAGGCATAGTACATTAGCATATGTGCTAAAACAGATCTTGGCTACATAGGGCAGCAATGCAGCACTCCTGCTACCAGTGACACTGGGAAACTACACGTGGGCCTAGAGTGGCCCATGTAACAAAAAAACTATCATTTGGACCACATGTGCCAAACCAGATCTGGGGCACCTCAGGCATTGTACATTAGCATATGTGCTAAAACAGATCTTAGCTACATCTGGCAGCAATGCAGCTGTCCTGCTACCAGTGACACTGGGAAACTACACGTGGGCCTGGTGTGGCCCACGTAACAAAAACAGTTATTTGGACCACATGTGCCAAACCAGATCTGGACCACTTTCGGCATAGCATATTAGCATACATGCTAAACAGGGCCACCTTCAAAAAGCATATTATGCCTGCATGTCCCAATCAGATCTGGGCTAATTCTGGAAATATACCCACATATTAAAAATGCTCATGTGGCCTCAACCTAAAATATTTTGGCAATTATGTGGCATTTGGTTTATCTTTGTTTTTGTTGAACAAAGAATATATCTGGGCTAAAATGTTAATCATAGTTCGTCCAACCTGAACAGTACTACTGTATATTCTAGTGTTAGTTCGAGTTTAATTCAGATTAAGTTTAAATGTTTCAATGTTTGTTCCCACCGCACCAGAATCAGGTTTATTAGGCAAGTATGTTGACACATACAAGGAATTTGGTTTCAGCAGTTTGGGTCTCTTTAGTGCTGACAGTCTACAGTATGTGTAATGACACATATACACAATAAATACAAACAAATGCAATATGCAGTCTTCACAATACACACAATATACAAGCAATACACAAATAAACTACAAATAATATACAGTTTACACATGATTTACAAACAGTATAAGGCAGTAGTGTTGAGGTAGAGGCAGTAGTGTTAAGGTAGTGCAAAAGTATTAGTATACCACCTGAGTGGTGCACCAGGGGAAGCATTTGCCCCCCTGTAGAGAGGTCATAAGTTCAACTCCTGTCAATGCCACAGCTATCTGCAACTGCAGAGGGAAGCACATGCTAATCTCCACTCCCTGATCCTGGTGGCACTGTGCAACGGTGGCAGCTCCACCCAACAGGGAAGTTTTAATAATGGCCTGGTTTTTAGAAGTGCTTTGGAGTAGAGCGTCACTTCATGAGTTCCTGAGGCGGCTAAACAGCCTGAGCTCTGGCATCCACATCTGGTCTCTGCAGTATCAAGTTAGCTATCTGCGTACCTGTGATCATGTAAAACACTGTCACTGCAGACTGCATTTTGGACCAGAGAGTCCAATATTGAGCTCCACTCTCCAGTCGGTGCTTCTGACTGTATGCAAATCAAGATTTGAGATAGAACTGACTAAGTAATAATCCATAGGATTTAATGAAAGTCAGTGTTAAGAGGTTATGCAGTTTTGAAGAAAGTGTCTGATGGTTTAGCATGCTGTTTTCGTGATGCTAGCTGGAGCATATAAAGCTTCTATCCCTTGTTATCCTGAGGCAGGCATTCCATGTTGCTCTAAGCTGATCTGTGCTGGTTTATAGTGGTTTATGCAGATCTGGTTCTGGTTTAGCTGGTCACCCAGCTTCCATGCATTCAAAACAGAACACAGGTTGGTTTTGCTGGTGACCAGCCATTCTGGTCTATGCTAATTTTGGTCTAGCATGGTTGCTACTTTAGCCTGGTACCTTCAGACAAAAAAAATCGAAAAGATGTTAAGTATTGGGGGGTATATTAGCGTATACCTACCTGCTAGCATTAACTGTACCTCCATCCTCAGATATTCTTCACCAAAGGTGCCAGATTTTTTAATAATCTCTATTGACGTACCATGCTTGCTAAAGAAATCTAGAACCATTACCTATATCTGTTGGTTCCTGGTTGTTTTGTAATGTGTTGTAGCTTGATGGGTCAATATCACATTTTAAAGGATCCTATGTTGGCCTGTTGACTTGATTCTTGGTACTATGGTTGGGTTTATGATATGCTCTGAAGGTGTTCTACAGGAATTTCCTTTTTTAGTTTTCCGTTTTGTCTCCAGCTAGATTTGTATCATCATGCTGTCAACAAGCCTATAAAACCATGGCTCAACTGACAGGATAATGGGTTGCATGTCATGTCGTGCACAAGGCTTTCTTTTTCCCAAACTCTCAGCACCTCGCTGACTCCAGATCAGATGGGTGTTTGAGAATGTGTGCTCACTGCTAAAGCACTGAAGTACTTCCGTCTCCAGGCAAGGCTAGCCTGAGTGAGCGTCTGGGGGAGATGTCTACCATATGGGAACACACCACCAGAGTGTCTCACCATTTACTGCTGTTCTGGCTGTAATTGTCCCAGTCGGAGCCGCTTTAGACCCATTTGCCACAGACGTTTTCTACCAACCTCAGTCTGTCTGGTTCTGTTCTGTTGGTTGAGTAGTAAATAATATACTGTGTAT
>JAMWET010007545.1:40000-42500 GCA_024036415.1 Prochilodus magdalenae
TAATAACTGCTTTAAAACCATTTCGATGGTGCACCTACTTGTAATGGGAAGGACAGCATGTTTGTCATTCCTACTCCGAGCCCGGCATGCATGCTATAGCGCTAGGTAACTTTGGAGGAGCGGGCATGAGACCAACTGCCTAGCAAAACCTTAGCAACCACCTGGGATACCAAAGCAACTGCCTTGCAACAGCTTAGCAGCCACCTGGAATACTAAAGCAACAGCCTTGCAACAGCTTAGCAGCCACCTGGGATACCAAAGCAACTGCCTTGTAACAGCTTAGCAGCCACGCGGGATACCAAAGCAACTGCCTTGCAACAGCTTAGCAGCCACCTGGGATACCAAAGCAACAGCCATGCAACAGCTTAGCAGCCACCTGGAATACTAAAGCAACAGCCTTGCAACAGCTTAGCAGCCACCTGGGATACCAAAGCAACAGCCTTGCAACAGCTTAGCAGCCACCTGGGATACTAAAGCAACAGTCTAGCAACAGCTTAGCAGCCACCTGGGATACCAAAGCAACTGCCTTGAAACAGCTTAGCAGCCACCTTGGATACCAAAGCAACTGCCTAGCAACACCTAAGCAAAGACCTGGGATACCAAAGCAACAGCCTAGCAACAGCTTAGCAGCCACCTGGGACACCAAAGCAACTGCCTTGCAACAGCTTAGCAGCCACCTGGAATACCAAAGCAACAGCCTTGCAACAGCTTAGCAGCCACCTGGGATACCAAAGCAACAGCCTTGCAACAGCTTAGCAGCCACCTTGGATACCAAAGCAACAGCCTTGCAACAGCTTAGCAGCCACCTGGGATACCAAAGCAACAGCCTTGCAACAGCTTAGCAGCCACCTGGGATACCAAAGCAACACGCTTGCAACAGCTTAGCAGCCAATTGGGATACCAAAGAAACTGCCTTGTAACAGCTTGGCAGCCACCTGGGACACCAAAGCAACAGCCTTGCAACAGCTTAGCAGCCACCTGGAATACTAAAGCAACAGCCTTGCAACAGCTTAGCAGCCATCTGGAATACCAAAGCAACAGCCTTGCAACAGCTTAGCAGCCACCTGGAATACCAAAGCAACAGCCTTGCAACAGCTTAGCAGCTACCTGGGATACCAAAGCAACTGCCTTGTAACAGCTTAGCAGCCACCTGGGATACCAAAGCAACAGCCTTGCAACAGCTTAGCAACCACCTGGGATACCAAAGCAACTGCCTAGCAACAGCTTAGAAGCTACCTGGGATACCAAAGCAACAGCCTTGCAACAGCTTAGCAGCGACGTGGGATACCAAAGCAACTGCCTTGCAACAGCTTAGCAGCCACCTGGGATACCAAAGCAACAGCCTTGCAACAGCTTAGCAGCCACCTGGGATACCAAAGCAACTGCCTTGTAACAGCTTAGCAGTCACGCGGGATACCTCTTTGCAACCACCTGTAATACCATAGCAACCATCTAGCAACACCTCTTACTGTGATGAGAGTGGTCACATCGTGCTCCGGAAAGCGGGATCGTCTTATCGACGTGTTGCACGTCATACCGACCTCCACCCCTACCTCACCATCTGCAGGAACTGTGTGAGGATATTCATACTGCATGGAATGGATTATCACAGAACACCATCAGGAACCTCTACAACTCCATACCGAGACGTCTGGCATGTTGGGTTAGCAAATATGGCGGCTCGACGCCATACTGAGAGACAGACTTCTGTATGTGTAGCTCAATAAATATTGATCATATCAGTCTAAATTCATCATCAGTTATTGATCCTGGTGACCTTTATCTTCCTTCCCAACAGCACTGCCATTACACACCTCCTTCTGGGCGGAGCTATTCTTTTGATGATGAGTTTATGTATGTCCTTGACTTACGTTGACAGTAAAGAGTGCCTTTGCTCTCTCCTCTAAACTTACCCTTTCAGAGATGCTTGGTTTTCTTTGGACAGTGACAATAGGTTGGGATTTAAGGCAATTAGATTTGGAAATTTCCACATGAGCTTTAAGCTTGGACTAGTAAGGCCTTTGAAAGTGAGAACAAAGGCCTTTGGAATTGCCTGAACATGCCAAGGAACCACTTTCCCAAAACCATTCATAAAGTCTTTCCGATGCAAAGTAGAACAGAGCTTAGGGTAAATTTTTTTGGGATTAGTGTGACTCTTGTGTGCCCACATGCCTGACGCACCTCCAACCAGAGGTGGCTGCGGGGATATTTGTGTTTTGGGATAGGTGGGCTGTCTAGAACGGTGGACCGGGTTTAGAAAGAAAGGGGATGGAAGCCCACGAGAGGCTAAATTCCAGATTTGAATGCGATGGAAAATTACACACCCATCTACCGTACTTCTGCTCAAACACGATTTCACATACACATCTCAGGACATCTCAGGACAGACCCCGAGTACAAATCTAATGTTGGTCTCACCCACACTCATCTATTTATCATTTTTCCCCCATCACTCGTTCTTCCCATAGACTCCCATTCTTTTTCACCCCATTCAAACGCT
>JAMWET010007545.1:47500-117695 GCA_024036415.1 Prochilodus magdalenae
GCTCGGGTTGCTATGCTCTAGTCTTTGTGTTTTGCTGTTGTGAAGGGTTTTCAGCCTGTTCCCCCCTCATGCTAATGAAGCAGCTTCGCATGCTCGCAGGGGCTAACAGCGATCTGGAGAGCGGCGGTTTAGATGAGCATGTTGAGATGACCGAATGAGTGAGCAGAATGCGCCGTGGTGCCAGTCCTCTGTGGTCAGCCGTGTCCCATCTCTCTGGCTTCGACGAAGCAGCGTCTAGGTGGATGATTGTAAACGCGACTGGAGCCGCCAGAGCTGACCACAGAACCCCGAGCTTAGCCGCTATTACAGACTGCCTTTAACCAAAGACCCCCTCACCCCCTGACTCTCTCGCTCCCTCTCTCTCTTTCTCTTGCTTCCCCTCTCTCTTTCTCCTGCTCCCCCTCTCTCTTTCTCTCTCTCTCTTTTTCTCTCTCTCTCTTTCTGTCTCTCCCCCTCTTTCTTTCTCTGCCTCTCTATATTTTTCTCTCTCTCTTTTTTTCTCTCTTCCTCCTCCTCTCTTTCTTTCACTCTCTCTTTTTCTCTTATTCTCCCCCTCTCTCTTTCTCTCTCGCTCTCTATCATTCTCCCTTTCTTTCTTGTGCTCTCTCTCGCTTACTCTCTCTCTCTCTCATTTTCCCTCTCTTTCTTTCTTTCTTTCTTGCTCTCATTCTCCCTCTCCCTCCCACCCTCTGTCTTTCCTAACCTCTCTCTGTCTTTCTCCTCCTCTCTCTTACTCTTCCACCCCCATGTTCCTCATTCCTTTTGTCTTTGTTTCATTTTCCCTCTTCCTCCTTTCCCCCTTTTTTCAGTGTCTCTCCCTCTACTTCTATCTCTCTCCATACCTTTCTCTCTCTCTCTCTCTCTCTCTCTCTCTCTCTCTCTCTCTCTCTCACCCTTTGTCTCTTTCTCTCTATTTCTGCCTCCTTTCTTTATTCTCTTCCCTTTTCTGTTCTTTTATCTTTCTCTCAGTCTCTTTTTCAGTTTCCTTTCTCTGTACTTGAACCTCTCTCTCTTCTCTGTTTTTCTTTCTTTCTTTCTTCTCTGTTTTTCTTTCTTTCTTTCTTTCTTTCTTTCTTTCTTTCTTTTCTCTCTCTCTCTTTCTCTCCCTGCTTGTCTCTTTCTCTCTCTGTTCCTCTCCCCCATATGCTCCTCACCCTCACTCTTTCCAGTCTGTTCCCGTTCTCTGTGGGTTTTGGGGTTTGGACAGAGAGGCATCATTAAGACGAACGCACTCGAACACACATACACACACCCACTCGAATGACCAGACTGTGAGTCCAGAGAGCCCGTCCGGGATCCAGGAGGAGGAAAGCCTGTGCCAGAGCATGTATCGCCCACTGCGTTGTCAAGAAACACGGGGCTTTTTTTCCGAGCGGGCTTTGTGTTTCAGCGCAGGAAGCCAGGGTGTATTGGGTGCGATTGGTGCACAGTGCCAAACTCTTGTGGAGCATGTGGAGGGATTTAGTGGGGTGCGGCCCGCACGAAGACTCGCTGAAGTTCAGGAGAACTTGTTTTCTTTGCCTCAGATCGTTGAAGCGCTCTAATTCCAGCCCTGCTTTTGATTTGACCTTCCATGATGAGGACTTTAGATCAGATCTATGTTTGTGTACAGTTTGGCAGGCATGAGCGTCTGTGGCCGAGCTGGTGTCATGTGTCAGGAAGCTAATAAGAGAACTTCTAGACTGCTTGATTGTTACACACTGTTTAGCTCTACCTGCCCTATGTGAATAAGTAATTACTCCCCAGTCTCACACATCTTTTTGAAAGGCATGGGTGTTGCTCCATCTGTTATAAAGCTAACGCCACATTCCACCATTTAACCATGGTGTTAGCGCTAATTAGCATCACCCAAACACATATACCACCCACCCAGTCACAACTTCAACATAGGATTTCCTTTACCATAAGTGTAGCCATTCCGTGAGACTCCTCCATCCCACACTGCAGAACTCCTTGTACCATATTGCCACCCACCATGCTGTAGATGCCAGTGGGGGTACTGCATATGTGTATTGGAGCCCCAGTTCTTGGCCTTGACCTCCTCTGTAGTTCTTGCCATCCAGCTTCGCCACTTTGCTCCTTCCTCTATGGTCTTTGGTCAAGCTTGGTCTTTTCCACCATGTTGCATTTAAGGTTTGGGCTGCACTCTTCCTCTCTGGAATGCTTTGGGGATGCTATCAAACTTCTGACACCAATACAGCTTTAAGAGAATGCTCTTTGATTTGGCATGGAAATTTCTGTATGTAGGCCACACCAATGTTCAGACCAGATTTGGGCCAGATTTGGTAGATGCCTTCCCTGGCGTTTTACTAGTCCCACAGATTTCCAAGAGGATGTAAACAGGGGAATTTTGCGGGCCAGTCCAGATATGTGAATGCTCCTCCTGAATGTTCATCATGCCAATCAGTCACATGTGCAGCCCTATGAATGCGAGAATTGTGAATCTTGGAATACTGGGATGGGAATGTTAGGTCCTCAGTAAGATGACGAGCTAAAGACAGAACCTGGTTGTTCATCAGCTCGGTGTCATCTCAACCAAAGAATGCAATTCTACATAATTACATTCTAAAGTAAAAAGATGGGGCAGATTTCTTTAAGGTGGAGACGTCTGGGCTTCAGTCCAGCTCCTCAGGTGGAGCCCTGTAATCCTCCTGGGACAGAGCCCACAGAGCCTGCATGCTGATAACGATGCCTGGTGGGCGCGCTCCTTCTCTGGCCTGTTTCTCCAGCGGGGCGTCCCAAGATGGGACGATACCATAGAGGTTTCTGTGGAGACGGCTGTGTGAATGTGTCTTTGCTGATCACCAGGAGTGATGAAAGTGCTCTTGCTGAGCAGTTCATGCTGCCTTGCTGGCTGGGAAGATGGTACCTGAGATAGTGTATTCTTCAGGGCTTGTTTGTGTTTTTGCAGATGATGCAGGACTTACCGTAGCTGCTTCGGCTTTCTTCAGAATCACTGGCACCTTCAGTGAAAAGTTCAAAGACCCTGAACAAAATCTCTGTGTTGTTTCTGAGCTCATTCCTGCCCTGACTCTGTGAGCCTGGCCCGTCTCTGAGGGAAGAGAACGGGTTTATGATGTTTGGAGCCCATAGAAATTCTTATGAACACAAACTCACATAGGATTTCATAATTCGCCATTTATAGACGAAGACTGATTAGGCTCATCTGTTCACCCACCCGTATATCTACACATCTGTCTGTTTCTCCATCTATACATTTGTTCATCATGCGTCTGCCTGCACATCTCTTTGTATTCAATCTGTATGCACATCTGCTCATCTTCTGATCCGTCCCCAGATCCGTCTGCTGATCTGTTCGTCTGTTCAGTCATCTGCTGATTTGTTCGTCTGTTCATCCGTCTGCAGATCTGTTCGTCTGTTCATTCGTCTGCAGATCTGTTTGTCTGTTCATCCGTCTGCAGATCTGTTCGTCTGTTCAGTCGTCTGCTGATTTGTTCGTCTGTTCATTCATCTGCAGATCTGTTCGTCTGTTCATTCGTCTGCAGATCTGTTCGTCTGTTCATTCGTCTGCAGATCTGTTTGTCTGTTCATTCGTCTGCAGATTTGTTCGTCTGTTCATTCGTCTGCAGATTTGTTCATCTGTTCATTCGTCTGCAGATCTGTTCATCTGTTCATTCGTCTGCAGATCTGTTCATCTGTTCATTCGTCTGCAGATCTGTTCGTCTGTTCATTCGTCTGCAGATCTGTTCATCTGTTTATTCGTCTGCAGATCTGTTCGTCCATTCATTCGTCTGCAGATCTGTTCATCTGTTCATTCGTCTGCAGATTTGTTCATCTGTTCATTCGTCTGCACATCTGTTCATCTGTTCATTCGTCTGCAGATCTGTTTCTTTGTTCATCTGTCTGCACATCTGTTCGTCTGTTCATTCGTCTGCAGATCTGCTCGTCTGTTCATTCGTCTGCAGATCTGTTTGTCTGTTCAGTCGTCTGCTGATTTGTTCATCTGTTCATCCGTCTGCAGATCTGTTCGTCTGTTCATTCGTCTGCAGATTTGTTCATCTGTTCATTCGTCTGCAGATCTGTTCATCTGTTCATTCATCTGCTGCTTTGTTCATCTGTTCATTCGCCTGCTGCTTTGTTTGTCTGTTCATCCGTCTGCAGATCTGTTTGTCTGTTCATTCGTCTGCAGATCTGTTCATCTGTTCATTCGTCTGCAGATCTGTTCGTCTGTTCATTCGTCTGCTGATTTGTTCGTCTGTTCATTCGTCTGCAGATCTGTTCGTCTGTTCATTCGTCTGCAGATCTGTTTCTTTGTTCATCTGTTGGCACATCTGTTCGTCTGTTCATTCGTCTGCAGATCTGTTCGTCTGTTCATTCGTCTGCAGATCTGTTTCTTTGTTCATCTGTTGGCACATCTGTTCGTCTGTTCATTCGTCTGCAGATCTGTTCGTCTGTTCATTCGTCTGCAGATCTGTTCGTCTGTTCAGCCATCTGCAGATCTGTTCATCTGTTAATTCGTCTGCAGATCTGTTTGTCTGTTCAGTCGTCTGCTGATTTGTTTATCTTTTCATCCGTCTGCAGATCTGTTCGTCTGTTCATTCGTCTGCAGATCTCTGTCTGTTCATTCGTCTGCTGCTTTGTTCGTCTGTTCATTCGTCTGCAGATCTGTTCGTCTGTTCATTCGCCTGCTGCTTTGTTCATCTGTTCATTCGTCTTCAGATCTGTTCATCTTTTCATTCGTCTGCTGCTTTGTTCATCTGTTCATCCGTCTGCAGATCTGTTCGTCTGTTCATCTGTCTGCAGATCTGTTCATCTGTTCATTGGTCTGCAGATCTGTTTGTCTGTTCATTCGTCTGCTAATTTGTTCGTCTGTTCATTCGTCTGCAGATCTGTTCGTCTGTTCATTCGTCTGCAGATCTGTTCGTCTGTTCAGTCATCTGCAGATCTGTTCATCTGTTTATTCGTCTGCAGATCTGTTTGTCTGTTCATTCGTCTGCAGATCTGTTCATCTGTTCATTTGTCTGCAAATCTGTTTGTCTGTTTATTCATCTGCAGATCTGTTAGTCTGTTCATTCGTCTGCAGATCTGTTTGTCTGTTTGTATTCCACCCATCTGCACAGCTGTTGGTTTGTTTATGACAGTTCTGTTAGTCAGGCTTAGAACACGGACAGGTGTGATTTTCAAGCTTATCACACAGATATTTCTGGTTCTTCAGGCTTATAAAACAAATACTTCCTCTTGTTCATGCTTATAACGCTGATAGTTCTGGTCATTCAGGCTTATAACACACATAGTAAACAAACAGTTAAGCTTATTCAGACCTATACACGGTGTAATTCCACTTATTCACATTTATAACGCAAGTAGAACAGCTTATTCACACGTATGATATGAATAGCTCCAGCTCCTTCATAAACACCAAGAGAGTCAGACTAAAAGGACATAGGTGTCCTCGTAGAGCATGTGCAGTAAAACAGCCGAGACCTCTCTGGCTTTTAAAGCTTCTGTTGTCTTGCGCTGGGTATACAATGCTAATGTCACCAACAACAAGCTTACCAACAAGCTTACAAGAGTTGTTAAGTCATCTCAGAGTCTTCTGTATTTGGGTTTTTGGCATAGTGTGACATTAAATGACATCACATAGCTAATCCCAGTTAATGCAGTATTTGTCTTGGAGGACAGTGGGATGGAAGAGAGCCTGAAAAGAAAGGAGAGTAGAAACTGAAATCATCGGAGGCCTGTCAACCCGTACTATTTATACTCAGGTTCTCAAGTAAAGTGTATTATTCATATTATCAGAACTGCTAGCACAGTCCGTTGCTTATAAAATTCAGAGACATGAGAAGTGAAAGTGACACATTGGCTCACATGCACTCCTTCACCTTCCGCCTCACTTCGCTTGCTTTCTTATCCAACTTTAAAGTCTGCATCAGGGCAAAAGCAGGTCACAACATCACACTTCACATCATAGACATTTTCCCAGTGACCCCCTTTGCTGAGACAGGAAGTGATGTCACTGCAAATTGCGGTTTAATAACCAGAGAAACATAATGTATTTCCTTTTATCTAATACGTCTGAAACCTGGAACGTGAAAAGGGGTCACGGGAATGGCAGGGGGTATTTTGGTTGGCATTGAGCCAGTTTAAGGAACGTGCAGAACATCAGACTGGGAAGAAATGTTCTCTCTTGCATTCCTATGGGCCTCATTTTTGTAGAAATGTCTCTGTAATACGGGCATATAGTGCTGATGTAGTGCAGGATGCAGTGGTGGACAGACAGTTTTCAGTAAATCATATATTTATGGTCTTGCCTCATATATTTATCATATACATAGTGTTCTGGTTTAGAGAACATCAGTAACTCCATTTATTAATGCACACATATGTATATATATATATATATATATATATATATATATATATATATGTATGTATGTGTGTATATATGCCTAATGGTGTGCTGTTATAATCCATCCCATGCAGCTTGAATATCCTCACACAGTTCCTGCAGATGGTGTGGTAGGGGTGGAGGTGGAGTGACACCAGGCCTTCTGGACGTGTGACAGGTGACAACAAACCGTTCACCTTGGTGCTGACCACGGTGCCTCCACACATGGATTCGTTGGTCGTCTCCACCAAGACTAAAGCGGGACTCGTCACTGACGATGACCCGCTGCCATTCTGAGTCACTCCATGACAGTCTGGCACGACACCATTGCAGTCTTTGGCGACGTTGATGTGGTGTTAATGACAGTCATTGTAACTGTCTGTGTGCATGTAGTCCTGTGCCACACAGCCATCTGAAGAGTATATATCCTAGCCATGCTGTCTGTCTACACAGCCATTTGTGAGGAATGGGTTGTTTTAAAGAGCTCACCCTGGTCCTGTAACAGGATGCCACTGTTGTCAGTTGGATGTAAAGTTAAAGAGCGGCTTCACTGAGTGCTGAGGGGCAATAGTGTGTACCCAAGTTCTCAAATACCCAATGCTACAGAGTTATCTGGCACTACTGTCTTATCTGGCATTAACATCAGCACCAGAACCAGGAGCAGCCAGAGCTTCATGCCAAGGGTTTCCATAGCTGAGCAGCTGTTTGCAAGCCTTACACCACCAAGCACAAAGCGATGGAAGGAGTGGTGTAAAGGGTCCCCACTGGAGCAGTGGAAACAAGTTCTGTGAGGTGACGAATCACGCTTGTCCGATAAGTGTGGTGAACACCAGGAGAACGTTACCTGCTTGACTGCATTGTGCCAACTGCGTTTGGGGAAGGCCCTTTCCGGTTCCAGCATGACTGTACCCCAGTCAGCAAAGCAAGGTCCATAAAGGCTGGTTGGGTGAATTAAATGTGAAGGAACTTGACTGGCCTGCAGAGAGGCCCTGACCTTAACCCCTTCAAACACCACTGGGATAAACTGTAATGGAGGTTGCGAGCCAGGGCCTCTCATCTAGCAACAGTGCCTGACTCCACAAATTCTTTTCTGGATGAACAGGTTCCTGTAAGTGTAACGTGTAGGTGTCCCAATACTTTTGTCCATACAATGTAGTTTATATAGGCGTAATCCCAGCTTTGTTCCTCCTTCCACCCCACCCCTTATACACACTTAAAGGGCTTTGAGAGGAACACGGGGGTGGCAAAAAATGCTGATCTTCAGATCTAGCGTTTCCCAAACCTGCACAATTACTCTTCTTGCTCAACCACAGTAATGGAGGGCGTAGCGGAGCTAATGAGTTAAATTGGATGTGTTGGAGCAGTAAAATGGGAAGGTTTCTCAGAGACTGGGAATAGGAAACACATTTGCGGTGGTGGTGGTTGGGGAGGAGTGTGTTGGAGATATACCTATTTCACTATTTTCATGATTACTGTGATATAATAAATACGTACTGTGTCTCGCTGAAAGGATGAAGCCCCCTTTTTCACAGTGCCCTTTATTTACATTTACATTTAAGGCATTTAGCAGACGCTCTTATCCAGAGCGACTTACAAAAGTGCTTAGTGGTCCATTGGATAATATTCCAGCTAGTACAGAAAGTTTAGAGTCTAAAACTCACCATGAGCTCAGACACTGCCCGAACAGGGGGCCAGTGCTGGTACCTAGAGATTAATACACAGACATAGAGCAAGTAAACCATTACCTGGCAACCCCAACCCAGTGCTCATTCCTATAGAGGAGAAAAGGTCATTAAAGTGCAACACAATACACACAATTTACACCTCTACTAGAGCTCACTCACTGAAGTGCATTACGAAGAGATGGGTCTTCAGTCTGCGTTTGAAGACCGCGAGAGACTCCGCTGTTCTGACGCCCAATGGGAGTTCATTCCACCATCTGGGAGCCAGGACAGAGAAGAGTCTGGATGCTTGTCTTCCAGGAGTCCTTAGGGATGGTGGTTCGAGACGAGCTGTACTTGAAGCACGAAGGGCTCGAGGTACAGATCGACTCTTCACCACTTTATGTTTGGGTGCTTATGATAAAATGCCATACTGCATATGCTTTATACATATCGTCACTGTCCAATGAAAAACATGTATCTCCATTTTTGTGCATTTTGACTTTCATGCATCATTTGCAAACAGCCACTGCCATTTACACACTGTGAGATTTGCGTGTTGAACGAATCAACTGAAATGGCCCAGGAGTGCTTGGAAGGACGTCTGGTTCCATTGACTTACATTAAAATCGAATTAGGTTTTTGGCCTCTCCTGTAAAGTTGCCATTTTGGAGATACTTGTTTTTCTTTGGACAGCGACGATATACTTTATTATTATTATAGTATTTTGCACTGCAGCCTTCTATATTATCTCTAATATTAATTTCCCCAAGTAATTACTGAATAATTGTGCTTGGTATTCGGGGGAATGTTGCTGTTGTGGTTGTTTCGGTTGCCCTAATTACTCATGATAATTATAACTGATTGATCTACAGGCTTCTATTAAAATACTGATAATTATAATGATAATTACGGTGCTTTATGCCACAGGCGGCTTCTGGACCACTGACCAATTGACATTGGCAATTGTGCTTGGTGATGTAGGGTTTGCAATGCGGCTGTTTAGCCATGGAAACCCACCTTAATTCCAGTGGAGGTTTTGAATTCTGCAGTTACTGAGTCAGTAGAGAGCTGCTGACTTTCAGGCACTATGACCAAACCAAATCATCCACTGACACTTCATGGCTGAGTCGCTGTGGTTCCTAAACACTTCCACTTCTCAATAAAACCACTCGTAGTGGATCAAGGAATATCCAGGAGGGAAGAAAAACCACAAACTGACCTGTTCCACTAGAGGCATCCTATCCTAGGACCTTGATGGAGTTTAGTGAGCGCTTTAGAATGACCCACACATGTATGTAAACACAGACAGGATGGCTAGGTGCTGGATTTCATGCACCTACATGTGGCAATGGGACCGAATGGAACACCTGAATTTAAGAAATATAGAGTGTGTCCCAATACTTTTGTCCACATAATGTTTAAAACACAGGCCTATTGTATTCCACAAGGTTACAAGAAATCTTGACCTCTGAGATCACAGTGTAGGAATGTTTTTGACAAGGAACTGGGGGCAGCCATAGGATGGAGGTTATTGAACCAGCCTTCTAACCAGAGGGTCGCTGGTTCGATTCCTTGAATGAATGTCTGAGGTGCCCTTGAGCAAGGAACCAAACCCTTAAGTGCTCCCTGGGTGCTGTGGATAGGGCTGCCCAGCGCGTTGTGAATGTGGGGTCTTTCTGTTCAGTCTCATCACCAAGTCAGCAACTAATGTAGCCTTGAGGCAGTTGAAGAACATCTGGCTACTTCAACTGTTCTTGACACTTGGGTTCTTGAGCATTGGAATGCGACTTAGGAAGATGACGTCAGACAGGAACATGAGAACATACTGTCTGGCTGTAGAGGACACTCAACCACAGCTCAACCAGCCAAACAGAAAAGTCCATCTACACAAAACATCAATTCTTCGGATGTGATTCCGGCTGTCACTGTTCGACAGGGATTGCTGTTGAAGGATAAAGATGAGGATCAAAACTATGAAATGTACTTTATTATGATAGCTACTGATTCATTTACAACATGACTTTGACTAATTAAGCTCACCGGTGACTGAAACCTACCTGTAATACCTCCACAAGAACCAGTAACAGCTGTAACTGGATATGGCATGGACTGGATGCAGTTTCTGGATGTAGGCCACACCAATGTTCAGACACTCTTGCCTCCAAGAATTGCTCAGTTGGGCCAGATTTGGTGGATGCCGTCCCTGGCACAATTCTGAGGAGAATTCCCTGTACACTGGGATTTTAGCCACGGCTGGTAGACCTGTATGACCGTACGCTTCCATACACCTGCAGATTCAACTACTTCCTTCACACTATGGGCTTTGGCCACGCCCAAATGCAGTCGCTCCTTTTAGCCAATCATTAACATCTGCTTTGGAGCCACACGGAACGAGACATTCCCTGCACTGTACCACCACTTCCCCATCTATGGATCCCGTCACTCACACCCCACAGGTAGCCCCATCGTCCTTGTGCAGCGCCATCTACAGGAGCCTGAACCTAACATTAACCATTGTTAATGTATTGCTTCATGTTAGTCAGCCAACACTTTGTGTAAAGTGTTACCATTATAATATACTCATTAATCCACATAATTATTATTCATATTTATTCAACCATTATTGTATTAACATTGTTATTGATTCGTCAGTTCGCTTTTCCTGTGGTTCGACTCCTTCTTGCTCTTTCTCGTAACAGACAGGTGTGCTACTTTGGTTTGGTTTGGGTTATGCCACCTGTCCTGTGGGTGCAGACAGGTGGTCTGGCCTGGAGGATGATGACGTAAGCAGTCAAGTGTCTGAGTCTCAACGACATCAAACTCTATTATTGGAATGTACGGTCTGTCTGTCTGTCGGTCTGTCTCTCTCTCACACACACCTGTTCTGCTCTGTGGTAGCTGTTTATGAGTGGGAGTGAGTCACAGGGCGTACATGTACACACACATCCATCTGTTTCTCCCTGGCGGTGTGATTCTCACTCTAATAAAAGTGAGCTACGTCTATAATGAGTAGGTCTGATCACAGTTGTTGTGGTAACGTCCCTGCGAGCTGAAAACTAACACAATTTAGGAGTCGCTTTAAGGCTACTGAAAAGATGACACACTCAGTCTGGTGTGTGAGTGTCAGAGTCAGTGTATGTGTGTTTCCCTCAACGCGGTGTTGATGGGGGGGTGTACACTGTTATCTCATGGGGCTATCTTTGTTGGTCTGTGTCAAAGTTTCCTGTTAAAACGAAACCAAGGCTGCTTTTCACACACATACACAGACACCCACGCACACACACACAAGCACACTCAGACTAGCACATAGACCCCTCACAGCACCATGCAATTACGCAAAGGTTCGGTCACCCTCAAAGATCCGAGCTCTCAGATAACCTTTACCGAGATCTCCTAATTAGCTTGTAGGGTTATAACTTGGTCAAAGTCATCTCTAGAAAAAGGCCAGGTGATGCATCTTACTAACCTTTACAGTCAGATCTCTTAAACCTTCTCCCACCACTTAGCAGCCATGGGTTCCTCGAAGCAGCAGCTCAGCACTTTGAACGTCAAACTAACCGACGTCCACAAAGCAGGGCAACCTATAAGACGAAAGCCGAACGTTCCCAGGTAGGGCTTCCCACTCCTAGCAGGAGGGTCTGACTCCTTGGCCTAAGGTCTGACTCCTTGGCCTAAGGTCTTACTCCTTGGCTTAAGGTCTGACTCCTTGGCCTGAGGTCTTACTCCTTGGCCTAAGCTCTGACTCCTTGGCCTAAGGTCTGACTCCTTGGCCTAAGGTCTGACTCCTTGGCCTAAGGTCTTACTCCTTGGCTTAAGGTCTGACTCCTTGGCCTAAGGTCTTACTCCTTGGCCTAAGGTTTGGCTCCTTGGCCTATGGTCTGACTCCTTGGCCTAAGGTCTGACTCCTTGGTCTAAGGTCTGACTAATTGGCCTAAGATCTTACTCCTTGGCCTAAGGTCTGACTCCTTGGCCTAAGGTCTGACTCCGTGGCCTAAGGTCTGACTCCATGGCCTAAGGTCTGACTCCTTGGCCTAAGGTCTGACTCCTTGGCCTAAGGTCTGACTCCTTGGCTTGAGGTCTGACTCCTTGGCCTAAGCTCTGACTCCTTGGCCTAAGCTCTGACTCCTTGGCCTAAGGTCTGACTCCTTGGCCTAAGGTCTGACTCCTTGGCCTAAGGTCTGACTCCTTGGCCTAAGGTCTGACTCCTTGGCCTAAGGTCTTACTCCTTGGCCTAAGGTCTGACTCCTTGGCCTAAGGTCTTACTCCTTGGCCTAAGGTCTGACTCCTTGGCCTAAGGTCTGACTCCTTGGCCTAAGGTCTGACTCCTTGGCCTAAGGTCTTACTCCTTGGCTTAAGGTCTGACTCCTTGGCCTAAGGTCTTACTCCTTGGCCTAAGGTTTGGCTCCTTGGCCTATGGTCTGACTCCTTGGCCTAAGGTCTTACTCCTTGGCCTAAGCTCTGACTCCTTGGCCTAAGCTCTGACTCCTTGGCCTAAGGTATGACACCTTGGCCTAAGGTCTTACTCCTTGGCCTAAGGTCTGACTCCTTGGCCTAAGGTCTTACTCCTTGGCCTAAGATCTGACTCCTTGGCCTAAGGTCTGACTCCTTGGCCTAAGGTCTTACTCCTTGGCCTAAGGTCTGACTCCTTGGCCTAAGGTCTTACTCCTTGGCCTAAGGTCTGACTCCTTGGCCTAAGGTCTGAGTCCTTGGCCTAAGGTTTAACTCCTTGGCCTAAGGTCTTACTCCTTGGCCTAAGGTCTGACTCCTTGGCCTAAGGTCTGACTCCTTAGCCTAAGGTCTGACTCCTTGGCCTAAGGTCTGACTCCTTGGCCTAAAGTCTGACTCCTTGGCCTAAGGTCTGACTTCTTGGCCTAAGGTCTGACTCATTGACTGTAGTGCATTACACAGGCAGATGGCTTGGAAAGCCTTGAGGGCCAGAAATGTTCTGAGTCATGAGGGGGTATTGGTTTCATGCCGCTAAACCCCATCAGTCCAGACAGCTTTATAGCTGCAACACTCTGTTGCAAGTATCCGGCCTAGGTGGCCAAGCTGCTGTGATGTGGAGGTAGCGGTTTCCTTTGTTTGTAATATAATTAAGAAATCACACTTAATAGGAATGGTGGAGGTCAAGTTGAGGTCTGGAAGACCAAGAGAACTTATTGAGAGAGCTGCTGGCAGAAAGGCACGGCCAAGAGAACTTCCTCAGAGAACTGCTGGTAGAAAGACAAGACCAAGAGAACTTCCTGAGAAACCTGCTGGTAGAAGGGCAAGAGACCTTCAAGAAGGTTCACCGGTGGTGGTGGTGCACTGATCTTCTACATTTACACAAATTTGACGTTCATGGAGGAGTCAGAGGTGTCCTCTCCACAAAATTCTGCATCAGAAGCTTGTAAAGGAACTTTTAAATAAACCTGATGCATCTTGGAAACAAGTTGTCATAGGCTGATTAAGTTAAAACATCGACAGCCAACAAACCCCCGGAAGCAAACATCACACCATCTGTAAAACAAAAGCTGAAGATGAAAACACACCTCCACAATGGACCGCATCACCCTACTGAAGGTTTCGCCATGACCATTACAGTCCACTGGCCTAAACATCACAGAATATCTATGGATAGAGAGAGCAGTCCGTGCTACGCAGCCCAACACTGTCCCAGTGTTAGAGGCCATGTATAAAGAAGAACGAGTGAAAATTCCCCAAACACAGTACTGACAGATTAGTTGGTTGGACAAAAGCTGGACTTGTCACTGAAGATGACCCGCTGTCACTTCATGGGTTAGGGTCGTCGCAACAGTCTGTGTGCATGTAGGCCTGTGTTGTGTCTGGCACTAACAGGATGACTCACAGAGGACATCACTGCTCACTGAATGTCTGCAGTCGTGGCTGTTGGACCAGTCAGGTACAGAGTTAAAGCCCGTCCATGCTAACCTCACATGTGTGGCCGAGTGTGAAACTTGACTCATTGGCATGTCTCATGATGTCAAATCTACCCACCAAGTTTCACTCCTGTCAGTTGATTCCTACTGGGTGCAGCTATTTGTGCAACTACTCTGTTGAAGATGAGTGTATACATATATATACATATAGTGGGGTACGAAAGTTTGGGCGGCGTTGTTAATTTTCCTGATTTACCTTTATAAAGCATTGATTGTTTGGAAAAAAATTCTGTTAAATATATCATATAGGGGACAAACACAGTGATATTTGAGAAGTGAAATTAAGTTTATATGATTTACAGAAAGTGTGCAATAATTGTCTAAACAAAAGTAGGCAGGTGCATAAATTTGGGCATCAAGTAAAAAACCTTAACTCAATATTTAGTATTGACTAAAGGTATTTTAGACCATTCTTCTTTACAAAACATCTCTAGTTCATTTAGGTTTGATGGTGTCCGAGCATGGACAGCTCTCTTTAAGTGACACCACAGACTTTCAATAATATTCAGGTCTGGGGACTGAGATGGCCATTCCAGAACGTTGTACTTGTTACTCTGCATGAATGCATTAGTAGATTTTAAGCAGTGTTTAGGGTCGTTGTCTTGTTGGAAGATCCAGCCCCGGCGCAGCTTCAGCTTTGTCACTGATTCCTGGACATTGGTCTCCAGAATCTGCTGATATTGATTGGAATCCATGCGTCTTCTGTTTTTCGAAATTTTTCTTGGTCTGCCACTTCGAGCCTTGACTTGAACTGTGCCTGTGGTCTTCCATTTTCTCACAGTGGAGACTGAAAGCTAAAATATCTCTGAGATAGCTTTCTGTATCCTTCCCCTAAACCATGACGGTGAACAATCTTTGTTTTCAGGTCATTTGAAAGTCGTTTTGAGACTCCCATGCTGCGACTCCTCAGAGAAGATGCAAAGAGGAGAAAAACTTACAATTGCCCCCCTTAAATACCCTTTCTCATAACTGGAGTCACCTGTGTATGGAGGTCAAGGGTCACTGAACTTACCAAATCAAATTTAAGTTCCAATAATTAGTTCTAAAGGTTTTGAAATCAATAAAATGACAACAGTGCCCAAATTTATGCACTTTCCTACTTTTGTTTAACAAATTATTGCACACTTTCTGTAAATCATATAAACTTCATTTCACTTCTCAAATATCACTGTGTTTGTCCCCTATATGATATATTTAACGCAATTTATTTATCCAAACAATCAGTACTTTATAAAAGTAAATCTGGAAAATTAACAACGCTGCCCAAACTTTCACACCCCACTGTATATATATATATATATATATATATATATATATATATATATATATATATATATATATATATATATATATATATGATTGATAGGATGATAAGCACTTTATAAAGTCAGTAGCAGTTTGTTGGTCGTGTGGGTTAGACTTTGTGTGTCTGGGCACTTTTGCATTTACACTGTACAAAAACCACCACATGCACACACACACGGGTGCAGACAGTTAAACTGTTCTTATCTGTGTGCCCTCGTCGCTCTCAGCCCGCTCTCAGCCCGCTCTCAACCCGCTCTCAACCCGCTCTACAGGCTTCTATGTAATAACAGCAGAAGTAGGTCAGATAGTGGTGTGGTTTCTTCTTCCTCAGCATCGATCACCCACCAGCGCTGCGGCTCTGGCAGCAGGACGGCGGAGCATCTACAGCAATACCAAAATAGCATTACTGACAATTAATTGGCTGCGGTTGGCTGCTAAGCCTCTCACAGCTAACTCGCTACCACACCACCTGAACACCCAGCTTATTATTAAGTCCTGACGATTAAAACTCGGCATGAGCAACAGCAGAGGTGCCTAAGGGTTCCTGGGAGCGATGCCATAGGACAACCTCTTTCGGGTCCCTGAGTATCCTTACAGTGTTTGCTGTAAGTTGAAAAACTCATTTGACAGGTGCATTAACAAGTACCCAAATATATACACCACCTTAAATACAGGTGGGACCGTATGTGTGAACGGCTGTTAACTAAAAGCTGTGCACAAAAAGCAAGAGACTTAACACTTTCCCAGATCAGTTTAGTAGGCTTTGGTAAACATCCATCCATCAGGAAGTGGATGCCTGGGACAGGGCCAGCTTGGAACTAAGAACACTGTGAAAATTTCTAAAACAGTTTATACAGGTGATGCAGTCATGCATGCATATAAAAGGAGCGTCCAGGAAAGGCCCAGCCCTTTATGAGCAAGGATGAGTCAAGGCTCGCCAAAACAATGCACCTGGCAATAAGAACGTTTCTCAAAGAGTGACTGCAAAACGTTTGATCGGTACTTTTCCTGCTGTGGTGAATAAAACCATCAACTGATTTTGACAATTTGTTGAAAGGACATGACAGAATGCCTATGACGCTCAAGCCCTCAGATGGCACAGCATTTAAAACCAAGTGCGTCATCATCACCATCATAATCATCATCAATGTTAATCATGAGTCTTTCCCATGGTCGGTGGCATAGTACAATCAAACTGATCCCATAAGTAACAAAATACATCACCAGCAATATGTAGAGCAGCACACATCTCCCACCGGGGGGATTCCCCAGACCATGCTGTAGAGTCATTTAGCCCCCTCGTGCAGGCAAGGTCGCACTCTACCACTACAGTGCAACACAAAGGCCTCCAAAGCCAGTAATGGCCTTAGCCATGGAGGGGTAGTGTTTTCATGCAACTGAAAACCACAAGTCCAGGCAGCTTCATCGCAGCGCCGCTCAAGCATCTGGGTCAAGTGGCCACATAGCTCTGATGTAGCACCGATTAGGCAGCGGGACCAATAGGCCTCATAGCTCTGGCATAGTGCTGCTCATGCACTGTAGCCAACCACCACCAGGACACCAACTGTTGTCCTGCAGTGTTGCCCAAGCAGCCAGCCAAGGCAGCCAGGTAGCAGCCATGTAGCTCCCAGCAGGCTCATAGCTGTGATGTACCGTCACTCAAGCAGCTGGTCCAGGCTGCAGCACAGCTGCAATGCAACATCACCCAAACATCCAGCAGCGGGGGGGATGTAGCTGTGATGTAGCGTTCCTTAAAAAGCCTGATAGCTCTGTCATCAGAGGTGGACAGTAGCTGAGTTAATGTAATTAGTTACTGTACTTAAGTGGCTTTTCCGTGTATCTGTACTTTACTGAAGTATTTCCAGCTTTTATATTTTACTTTTTACTCACTTATTCATTACTTTATGGATTCTTGGCATCTATAAAAATGTCCATTTCAGGCCTCGGCTACATCCAGGACCACCTGGAGGAATGCAGGTAAAGAGAATTGGGTTAGTAAACAGATCAGACATATGGTGCCTGACTTTGTGGGTACATAGACCTTAATATAGAAATACGGGGGTTGGACAATGAAACTGAAACTGGTTTTAGACCACAGTCATTTATTAGTATGGTGTAGGGCCTCCTTTTGCGGCCAATACAGCGTCAGTTGGTCTTGGGAATGACATATACTGCGTCCTGCACAGTGGTCAGAGGGATTTTAAGCCATTCTTCTTGCAGGATAGTGGCCAGGTCACTACGTGATGCTGGTGGAGGTTCGTCCTTCTTGGTGGTATGCTGACATTACCCTGGATACCGTGGCTCTTGATACATCACAAAGACTTGCTGTCTTGGTCACAGATGCGCCAGCAAGACGTGCACCAACAATCTGTCCTCTTTTGAACTCTGGTATGTCACCCATAATGCTGTGTGCATTGCAGTATTTTGAGCAGAACTGTGCTCTTACCTGCTAACTGAACCTTCACACTCTGCTCTTACTGGTGCAATGTGCAGTTAATGAAGATTGGCCACCAGGCTGGTCCAATTTAGCCATGAGACCTCCCACACTAAAATGACAGGTGTTTCAGTTTCATTGTCCAACCCCTGTATATACACATGCTCTCGTGACGGGCGAGTGCATTTTTCTGCATTTATTAAAAAATTATTTCGGTTTTTATAATAAATGTTGTTTTGGATAGTTTATGTTTATAGTACAGGAGAAACTCAGTTGTGATCCTGTTTAAAGTAAGTTTTTATTAAACTTAAACTTGAGATTAAGTTCCAAATAAATCTTAAACTGAAACTTTACTTGTTTGCACAAAGTTATTTTATAGTTCTAGCTAATAGAACCTGTTCTCCTTCAGTGTTCTGTGCTGATGATGATGTGAATAGACGTCAGTGTCAGACTAATGAATGAGCTTCTATTAAAGACTGGTGGACTGAGAGACACTAGAGTCTCTTCACCTACACTGAGCTGATGAAGAGTCCTGTTCCAGAAATGATAATAGGACATTAGAGCCGTAATAAACCATGCTCCTGTTACTCTCCATACTTAAGTACATCTGAAGGTACATACTTAAGTACTGTTACTCCAGGGTCTAAGGGAGGACTTTTACTGGAGGAATATTTTATCCTGGCTGTCTCTACTTGAACTCAAATATATGGGTCGTCCATCACCGTCTGTCACAGAGAAGCTCACGCATGGCAGCCAACCACCACCAGGCAACCCAATCGCTGTCCTGCAATGTCACCCAAGCAGCCAGCCCAGGCAGCCATGTAGCGTTGATGTAGCTTTGAAGCAGCTGGTCCAGGCTTCATCAACATCTGCAATGCAGCATCACCCAAACATCCAGCCCAAGCCGCCATGTAGCTGTGATGTAGCGTCACTCAGGCAGCCGACACAAAATGCCACGTAGCTCTGTCATTGTGCTGGTCATGCACACAGCCAATCGCCACCAACCCAGGCAGCCCCACAACTAGCTTGCAGCGTCACTTAAGCAGCCAGCCCAGGCAGCCATGTAATGGTGATGTAGCTTTGAAGCAGCTGGTTCATGCTGCATCACACCTGCAACGCAGCATCACCCAAACATCCAGCCCAAGTGGCCATGTAGCTGTGATGTAGCGTCACTCAGGAAGCCGACACAAAATGCCACGTAGCTCTGTCATTGTGCTGGTCATCCACGCAGCCAAACGCCACCGAGCCAGGTAGCCCCACAGCTAGCTTGCAGCATCACTTAAGCAGCCAGCCCAGGCAGCCATGTAATGGTGATGTAGCTTTGAAGCAGCTGGTCCATGCAGCCTCTGCATTACACCTGCAACGCAGCATCACCTAAACATCCAGCCCAAGCGGCTATGTAGCAGTGATGTAGCGTCACTCAGGCAGCCGACACAAAATGCCACGTAGCTCTGTCATTGTGCTCTTCATCCACGCAGCCAAACGCCACCGAGCCAGGCAGCCCCACAGCTAGCTTGCAGCATCACTTAAGCAGCCAGCCCAGGCAGCCATGTAATGGTGATGTAGCTTTGAAGCAGCTGGTCCAGGCTTCATCAACACCTGCAATGCAGCATCACCCAAACATCCAGCCCAAGCCGCCATGTAGCTGTGATGTAGCGTCACTTAGGCAGCCGACACAAAATGCCACGTAGCTCTGTCATTGTGCTGGTCATGCACACAGCCAATCACCACCAACCCAGGTAGCCCCACAGCTAGCCGGCAGCATCACTTAAGCAGCCAGCCCAGGCAGCCATGTAGCAGTGATGTAAGTCTGAGCAGGAGCCTGCTCCAGGCAGCCTCATAGTTGTGCTGTGTCATCCAGTTATCTACCAGTTCATGGATGGCAGCACTGCTTACTGAATGTCCACAATCACGGCTGTTGCGTCAGTCAGGTACAGCGATAAGACCCATCCTGGCTTATTTCACATGCGTGACCAAGCCTGAACCCTGAATCATTCCATGTCTCACAACGTCAAACCTCATGTTTCCTTCGTGTTGGTTAATTCCTTCTGGGTGCAGCTACTTGTGTAACTATTCTTTTGATGATGGGTTTGTGATGCACACAGTTGTGCAACTGAGGACTATAATGGAAGAATGGCAGCTGAATAGCAGATAACAGGTCGATAAGGACTGGATCAGTTTGTGTTCTCAATTCCCGATCCATTATCCCGTCCTGGAAATGGTAGACGTGCACCTGTCCCACTTTCTTTGGAACATGTGGCCAGCACCAGATTAGGAACAAGCATATTGCAGCGTATATGCAGAAGCATTGGGCTTTAACTGCTAATGCTCTTATGTTGGCCAGGCAGCCAGTGAGAACCTGCTAAGCGCTCACCAGTCTGCTGGAAGAGCAGTGGTCACTTCTAGCCATATTTCTGCCCCATGGTAGACTCAAGCCACACCAACCACAAGTGTAGCACTTCCTCAGAGCTTCTTTGCATGGTAGCTGTGCATGGCCATGTGTCCCACGCTCCTGCAGCACTGTTGTCATTGGTGGGACGCCAAGTTTATTTACAAAATGAAGTTCATCAGGTAAAATGTATTAATCACTGCTTTATATTTATTAATATTATATATATATATATGTGTGTGTGTGTATATGTGTGTGTGTGTGTGTGTGTGGAGGTATGCGTGTGACTGCAGGATCCAGTCACTCACACCCACATATGTGAGTGACTGTGACGGTCATATGGATCTACTAGCATTGGCAATCTTCAGGGAATTCTCCTCGGAATTGTGCCAGGGAAGGCATCCACCAAATCTGGCCCAACTGCCCATTTCATTGATGTAAGAGAGTCTGAGCACTGATGAAACTTGTCCGGTTCATGCTAAATCCAATCACAGCTGTTACTGGTTCTCGTATTCACTGAATGCTATTAGGTACGGTAAATTGGACGGGGATCCAATTCAGGACACAAGCTGTGGAGGCAGCAGCCATCTTGAATGCTGCCATCCACAGCATATGCAAATGAGAATGTTGGTGTTTGACACATGAAGCTCTAAAGAGTTTCACCAGAAACCAAGCTTCATTCGCTCTCAGGTTTAAACAGTCGTTTAATGTGAAACCAGAAGGCTGACCACAAGCTCTTCGGTATGAGTTTGGTGTGTCGCCCACCAAGTTTAAGGGTTCATCTTAATGGGTGCACAGCATTCTGTATCTTCTCACACACAACCAGCCACAGGTTTGGATAGGTGAAGTGAAACCACCATATATATATATATGTAGCTGCAGAGAATAACACCAATAAAAATATAAGTGGCAGGCTGCCAGAAACCCTCCCGACCTGAGAGTTAAAGCCCACCATAAAACAGCTGTCCAGTGAACATATGTATGCAGATATTCAGTGAGCAGTGATGCCCCCCATAAGTTATCCTGGTAGACGGCTGCACAATGCAGGACTACCATACTGAGAGACAAATATTGATATATACACCTCTTTGTGTGCGCGTGTGTGTGTGTATGAGTGTGTGTGTGTGAGTGTGTGTGTGTGAGTGTGTGTGTGTAAGTGTGTGTGTGTGTGGGTGTGTATGTGTGTGTGTGTGTGTGTATGTGTGTATGTGTGTCTGTGTGTGTGTGTGTGTGTGTGTGTGTGTGTGTGTGTGTGTGTGTGTGTGTGACTGTGTGTGTGTGTGTGTGAGTGTGTGTGTGAGTGTGTGTGTGTGTGAGTGTGTGTGAGTGTGTGTGTGTGTGTGTGTGTGTGTGTGTGTGTGTGTGTGTGTGTGTGTGTGTGTGTGTGTGTGTGAGTGTGTGTGTGTGTGTTGATGTATTTGACTGCTTCTCTGTGCTTGTGGATGGGGGTCATTAGCTGGCTGACCTTTGGGACCAGTGAGAGCCTTGCATCCTCTGTAGGTTTTTTCTCAGAAGCTTGAAAGCCCCTAGCCTGCTAACCCCTGCCCTAAAACCCCATGGCATTTTCCAGACCACTCACCCCTGCCTTAAACGCATCAGCCTCCAGTTTCAGAACCAGAGCAGCATCTGATGAGTGATTGGCCGTGTCCAGTCTGAGCACTCCCTCATCTCTCACACTGCAGGACCTTCAGGAACTGAAGCATTACCGACTGTCTACTCGCCATGCTTTCAAACCTGATGACTGGAGGCCTACTCTTTTTTAAACACCCATTGGAAAAGCATTTAGGACCCCATCCTGGTTTATTCGGTTTGCATAAAAGTGTTATGTGTACAGTAAAATATAAACACTGAGGGTACCAGCGATACTGATGTTTTACTGGCGTCAGAAACCCAAATATTATTCATAATTAGAATCAAATACTATACCTTTTCCGCATTTTTAGGTTTGGCTCAGTGTCGAACTGCACACGAGCAACCACTGAAAACATTCACACCGCTTCACAAAGATGGCCGACATACAGCACCGATGCAGCCTCTAAGATACAGGGGTTGGACAATGAAACTGAAACACCTGTCATTTTAGTGTGGGAGGTCTCATGGCTAAATTGGACCAGCCTGGTGGCCAATCTTCATTAATTGCACATTGCACCAGTAAGAGCAGAGTGTGAAGGTTCAGTTAGCAGGTAAGAGCACAGTTCTGCTCAAAATACTGCAATGCACACAGCATTATGGGTGACATACCAGAGTTCAAAAGAGGACAGATTGTTGGTGCACGTCTTGCTGGCGCATCTGTGACCAAGACAGCAAGTCTCTGTGATGTATCAAGAGCCACGGTATCCAGGGTAATGTCAGCATACCACCAAGAAGGACGAACCTCCACCAGCATCACGTAGTGACCTGACCACTATCCTGCAAGAGGAATGGCTCTAACTCCCTCTGACCACTGTGCAGGACGCAGTATATGTCATTACCAAGACCAACTGACGCTGTATTGGCCGCAAAAGGAGTCCTTACACCATACTAATAAATGATTGTGGTCTAAAACCAGGTGTTTCAGTTTCATTGTCCAACCCCTGTATCTACTAGTGGAACCAATTAGCATCAGGCAAATTGCAAAACAGGCTTGCCTCAGGCAACGGCCCTGTTCAAAAATCCACCGAGTAGCTGTAAGTACAGAAGTAGAAGCCAAAATTTTGCCACGCCTTTGTCTATTTCTGCGATTGTGTAAAAATGACTGACGCCTATAAGCTTCTATTATCCTGTACATTAGCCTTATGGCTCCAATCCAAAACCAAAGAAGCTAACTTCAGACATCAAGCCTGTCCTGCATGCAGATCAGCTACTTTTAGAATAATAAAGACCCACAAATAATAAAATATACATTTTTTCAATAAGCCATCACTTTAAATGAAACACAAACGATTAATGAACATGATGAGTGATTGGCCGTATCCTGCCTGAGCACTCCCTCAGCTCTAGCACACTGGAGGACCTTCAAGAACTGAAGCATTACCACTCTCTACTCTCCATACTTTCAAACCTGATGACTGAGGACCAACTGTTAAACCCCTTACTGGTTCATGTTACTTCACGTGTCTTTAGAAAAATGTTTGGCGAATTATGTAAGAGCCTATCCGGGTTTATTTGGTTTGCATGACAGCATTGTGTATAATGTGACTCTTACCTGATGCACCCCAAACATAGACAGCCATGTTTGATCTCCAAGGCTTGCGTCTTTAGTTTTGCGCTTGTGCTGCAAGACTGTGGTGTTTATTCTCTTTCTGCAGGCCCACTAGAAGGGGAAGCAGGTGAGGTAGAGCAGCTGTGGAGGACTCTATGTATAAACTGTATACTACTATATGAATAAGCTCATAAAGCAGTACTGTCGTATTTTAAAGCGGTACTGTTCATGGTGCCACAGCATCCATCTCACCTCTGTCAGTACAGTATCAGTTGCTGTCAAATGAAGAAATGAACACACTAAATTTATTTAATACTGATAGCTGTGTGCACATTTTCTAACATATAGGCAAATATAGTACTTATAATAATATAATATAATATAATATAATATAATATAATATAATATAATATAATGTAATAAAATATAATATAATATCTTTATTATAGGGTTGGTAAAACATACACACACATATATGTATATATATATATATATATATATATATATATATATATATATATATATGTGTGTGTGTATGTGTGTGTATGTGTGTGTGTGTGTGTGTGTGTGTATGTATGTGTGTGTGTGTGTGTGTATGTGTGTGTGTGTATATGTGTGTGTGTGTGTGTGTGTGACTGGATCCTGCAGGTTTATGGAAGCGTACAGTCATATGGATCTTCTTGCATGGCCAGTCTTCAGGGAATTCTCCTCGGAATTGTGCCAGGGAAGGCATCCACCAAATCTGGTCCAACTGCCCATTTCTTTGATGTAAGAGAGTCTGAGCACTGATGAAACTTGTCTGGTTTATGCCAAATCCAATCACAGCTGTTATTGGTTCTCGTATTTATTACATGCTACTAGGTACGGTAAATTGGACGGGGATCCAATTCACGACACAAGCTGTGGAGGCAGCAGCCATCTTGAATGCTACCATCCACAGCATATGCAAATGAGAAAGTTGGTGTGGGACACCTCAAGCTTCATTCGTTCTCAGGTTTAAACAGTCGTTTAATGTGAAACCAGAAAGCTGACCACAAGCTCTTCGGTATGAGTTTGGTGTGTCGCCCACCAAGTTTAAGGGTTCAGCCTACACTTTTGCCCCATTCCTGATGAACCTTTAGAACACTAGGCTGAATGATGCTTAAGCATCAACAATTCTATCTGAATGGGTGCACAGCATTCTGTATCTTCCCACACACAACTTTATATTTGGGTAACCAGCCACAGGTTTGGATAGGTGAAGTGAAACCACCATATATAGATATATATATATATATATATATATATATATATATATATATATATATATATATATATATATATATGTAGCTGCAGAGAATAACACCAATAAAAATATAAGTGGCAGGCCACCAGAAACCCTCCCGACCTGAGAGTTAAAGCCCACCATAAAACAGCTGTCCAGTGAACATATGCATGCAGACATTCAGTGAGCAGTGATGCCCCCCATAAGTTATCCCGGCAGACGGCTGCACAATGCAGGACTACAGGCACACAGGCCGTTACAACGGCTGTTGTTAAGACCGCGTTACCGTCACCAAAGACTGCAATGGTGTTGTGCCAGACTGTCATGGAGTGACTCCGAATGGCAGCAGGTCATCTTCAGTGACGAGTCCCGCTTTAGTCTTGGTGGAGACGACCAGCGAATCCAAGAAGAACGGTTCGTTGTCATGTGTCACATGTCCAGAAGGCCTGGTGTCACTCCACCTCCACCTCCACCCACCTCCGCAAAGGATATACATCAGATGCATAACAAACGGCCCTAGAGAGCTCAAAAACCAATGGCAACCAAGTCATTCAGAGTGATTTATAATGCAATGGCCTAGAACATGAATTTACCAGTCTAGATTTCTTTCCAGAAATGTGATATACGCAACCAGCCAAATGCTTTGAGACACTACCCCAAATAAATGGATGGTGTTGGTGATCTTAAAGACTCTACAGGCTTCACAGCTTCAACTGATGAGAGTCTGAAACATTGTACCATGTCCTGACATACCACATACATACAACATTGTAATAACCATTTAGAAGCTGTTGTTTCCAGTGTCTATGTACATTATAGATACAGGGGCTTCTTAGCTCTGACTGGCAAACATTAGATGCATAAAGAACGGCCCTAGAGAGCTCAAAAACCAATGGAAAGTCATTCAGAGTGAGTTATAATGCAATTGCACATAGAACATGAATTTACCAGTTTCGAATTTTTTCCAGAAATGTGATATACACAACCAGTCAAATGTTTTGAGAAATAAATAGGTGGTGGTGGCTCAGCGGATAACACTACTGCCCGCCAGAGAGCCACCACCACATGTGGGAGACTGGGGTTCGAATCCTGGTCTGGGTGACTATGCTGTGCTAAGTCCTTGGGCAAGACTCCTAACACTACACTGGCCTACCTGTAATTTGATTAACCTTGTAAGTCGCTCTGGATAAGAGCGTCAGCTAAATGCCAGAAATGTAAATCTTAAAGACTCTACAGGCTTACACTTAACGTCTCCAACTGATGACAGCCTGAAACATTGTACCTTGTCCTGACATACCACACATATACAACATTGTAATAAGCATTTATAAGCAGCCTTATCCCAGTCGCGAAGTAAATCTACCTGTGAATGTGTAATGCACATGTTACAACATGTTCACAGTTTGCTCTCTTAGGCCGCTGTTCTTTTTTCCCCGGAGGTCTGGAATTCCTCTCCATAAATCTGACCAGCCTTAATCTTTATTTCAGGCCGTTCGGGACCCAGGGGGAGGTAAAGTATCTGTGAAGGGCTGGAAATAAATCTGCAGAGCCGAAGAACTAAGTCTTTGTTTAAGGTTGGGGAAACGGCCTAAGGTTTGTTTAAGGTATGTATGCACTCGTATGTGTGTGTGTGCTTGTGCCTGCACGTGCGGTTTTGTGCGCGGGTGTGCGAGAGAGCACGAGAGGCAGAGTCTCATAGGCACAAAGCACATCCGCTAATGCTGAAGAAACACTTTGAGTCTAATTGAGCTGTTACACTGCTACAGAGTCTGGTTACCTTCATCTACCACTGCTGGAGTAAGGTAAACAGCCCTACAGCCGTGGATTTATAATCATAACTCTATGGTAACGGGAATATACCTGACTAAGGGATGACCACATATTTCACCATCTGATTTTCATATTGCTTTCTTCCTTGTTGGCTCTCCAAACGGATATGAGCCATCCAAACCGTGCTTAAGAGGTCTTGAAAGGCCAGACTGCAGGAGCAGACCTTGTGGCCTTTATGCGTATCCTTTCTTCACATGTATTAAAATATTGTCAGATATTGCTGAGTAATATGTTTAGTGAAATGGCAATCAGCAGTTCCCCTTTCTCTCAATCTGGACCCTGACCTTTTCTTGCCAAGACCTTGATACTAATTACACTACACAATGGAAGACATTGGATTTACATGATCAATCAGTCTTTTTGATAAATCTTTAAAACTGAAGACATGCTTCAGTGGGAATGGAAATTTCCATGGCCTCTGTATATTATGGATACAAGGGCTTCTTAGTTTTACCTGCCAAATATTAGATCTGCCAGAACAGTCCAAGAGAACTCAAAAAACTATGGAAATAAAGTCATTCAGGATGATTTATAGGGCCATTTTGCATAGTACATGAATTTACCAGTTCAGATTTCTTTCAAGGAATGTGATATAGACTGCCAGTCAAAAGTTTAGAGACACTCAACTAAAAGGATGGTGTTGGTGATCTTAAAGACTCTACAGGCTTACACAGTTCCACATAATGAGAGTCTGAAACAGTACATATACTGGTACACTGCATATACTCTTGATGTCCCACAGTGTTATATTTCTCCATATCTCCAACTCCAATAAATATTTAGGTGCACATAACAGTTTCAGGCTTGTGAATATATTTATGATGGACCGACCGATGGATTTGCTCTTAAACTGCTCACCAATAAACCCTGTTCTATATCCGCCTCCGCTGCAGGTTAAGAAAGCTGTTGCTTCCCAAACTATGTTATATTTTGATGTCTCTCCTTTTATTCTAAAGTATAGCAATAAGATAAACATAAGGAAAACCTTGTATGAGGTGTCTATACTTTTGACTGGTGGTGACTGTAATCATGGCCATCAATGTGCTACATACTGCATCCTAAATTAGTTAAGGTCACTGTAAAGCACTGCCCACCTGCTTGAATATGTCATCATCCTCCTTCAGTAGCTTAAGTACTATGGTGTTAAGTAATAACCCTGTCTTCTTGATTTTATGTAATTCCACTCCCAGATTCCCACCATTATGCTGAATTGGATACAGTCATCTCTCGAGGCTGATGTTAGCTTCTGTAATAGTGTAGCAGTTACATGTTAGTACCTGTCCAGGCATCTGAATTTGACTGCACGTTGATTATGGTGGATGTAACCCGCACAAAATGCTATCAGCTCTTGGCTGTGTTTCTTTGCTGAACTCCCCATCACGTACCCGCACAGACTACTACTGCTAACATTCAGACTCTGACTCAGACTAGACTGAATTCTTCACAAACTAATAAAACACATCACCATGACACCAGACTTGACAGCAGAAGTGACTGATGTTCAGTGGTTTATTTCTCATTTTCATTGTGATATGGTTCTGGCAGTAGTTACTGGTTCACAGTCAGCTGTGCATTATTTCTAGTTCGCCAGAGTAACAGTAACAAATCAGTACTATACTATTATACAACTATAACAGAAACACTGTAACTAGTCAGCAACAGTGACTGTAACAGTAACACTGTAACTAGTCAGTAACAGTGACTGTAACAGTAACACTGTAACTAGTCAGTAACAGTAACTATAACAGGAACATTGTAACACTGTAACTAATCAGCAACAGTGACTATAACAGTAACACTGTTACTAGTCAGTAACAGTGACTATAACAGGGACACTGTAACACTGTAACTAATCAGCAACAGTGACTATAACAGTAACACTGTAACTAGTCAGTAACAGTGACTATAACAGGAACACTATAACATAAACTTGTAATTAACAGTGACACTGTAACTCTGTAACTATTCAGTAACAGTGACTATAACAGTAACACTGTAACTCTGTAACTTCAGTAACAGTGACTATAACAGTGACACTGTAACTCTGTAACTTCAGTAACAGTAACTATAACAGTGACACTGAAATACTGTAACTAGTCAGTAACAGTGACTATAACAGTAACACTGAAATACTGTAACTATTCAGTAACAGTGACTATAACAGTGACACTGTAACTCTGTAACTTCAGTAACAGTGACTATAACAGTGACACTGTAACTCTGTAACTTCAGTAACAGTAACTATAACAGTAACACTGAAATACTGTAACTATTCAGTAACAGTGACTATAACAGTGACACTGAAATACTGTGATTTTGCAGTAACAGTGACTATAACAGTGACTATAACAGTGACTATACCAGTGACTCTGAAATACTGTAACTATGCAGTAACAGTGACTATAACAGTGACACTGAAATACTGTAACAGTGACTATAACAGTAACACTGTAACTAGTCAGTAACAGTGACTATAACAGTAACACTGAAATACTGTAACTATTCAGTAACAGTGACTATAACAGTAACACTGTAACTAGTCAGTAACAGTGACTATAACAGTAACACTGAAATACTGTAACTATTCAGTAACAGTGACTATAACAGTAACACTGTAACTAGTCAGTAACAGTGACTATAACAGTAACACTGAAATACTGTAACTATTCAGTAACAGTGAATATAACAGTACCACTGAAATACTGTAACTATTCAGTAACAGTGACTATAACAGGAACACTGTAACACTGTAACTAATCAGCAACAGTGACTATAACAGTAACACTGTAACTAGTCAGTAACACTGACTATAACAGTAACACTGTAACTAGTCAGTAACAGTGACTATAACAGTAACACTGAAATACTGTAACTATTCAGTAACAGTGCTGTTGGCCAGTAACAGTGAGGCTGTAACAATAACACTTTGCCTACAATATAACGGACCGGCCGGTAGTATTACTCTGGCTCTGACAGGCCTGTAACGGCAGTCACTGACAGTAACAGTCTCATTTGTTTGGCCACTAACAGCCGTCTCTGGTTATTACTGGTAGATCTGAAAGCTTCGGTGCCGTGTCAGGCTGGCGTCTGTGCCTTTTCTGATATTCACTGCTATCTAGTGCTGATCAGAGCAGGGCTTCCCTTTTAACGTCTTGGTTATTCTCAAGGTACCTTCCTCTTGTTTTGCTTGCCGCTGTCAAAAAGTATGTCTGGCATGTTTCTAGTGTTTTATCTTTTCCCTGTGTGTGGAGTTTTATGAGGTCATAATGTATTTTTACAGGACCGTTTTCCATCCTTTCATTATTCCTTAGAATTACAAAGGCTGTTATTGTTATTGTGGATTTGAGACTGATGTATCTTAATGACGGGTGCTCTGATGGGTTGCCTTGTGTTATGCCTCATTCAGAAATGTTTTCCTATGTGGCTTACTACATTTGTTTTTAGAAGAGTTTCCCCAAGACATCAGCCGTCTAACGTTTCGGACTTCGGACTTTCTATCTTCACAATTAAAATTATAATTCATAATTAAAAACTTCTGCTTCAGAAGTAGAAGTAGAGCTCTCAAAAATAAAAGCCCTCCAGCACTCTGACCTAGAGACACGCCTAGATATGCCAGTGTGTGGAAATCTGGAAGGTGCTTTTCGATTGTGACGGGAAGGGATGTAAAAATGAGATCATGCTCTCATTTCTCATTGGTAATTTTTACATCCACCACGTAGTTGTGGCGCTACTGGAGCAAGATCAATAGGGTGTAGCTGTATTGTTCAACATCCCTCAGTATCTCTACCAGAGTGTGAACCGGCAAACCGCCGTTTCCAATGATTTACAGCTCCTAACGGTTTACAGCTGATAAAACTGTGCGGACGGGGCGGGGTGAGGGAGGTTAACCTACAGCAGATGCCATCTTCCTGTGCCTCTGTGCGGTAGCGGGGCATGTGTATGACGAGTGTTTGCACTATGTGGGTGTAGACGGTCGTGGGCATGCTACATCCTGACTCCTTATATCGGCACAATAAGACCTGCCTGATAAGACCACAAACCTCAGACAATAAATAACTCCGGAGTTCCTGTCAACTGTGTCATATACCATTTGATGGCTGTTCCAGTCACTGCACTATACAGCACCAATGCAGAAAGCACATCAGAGTGCATCACAGTCTGAAAGGTGAGGAGCCAGGACGGGTTCTTTGGAGCGATGCCATAGACATAAACTCCTTTTGGTTTCCTTAAGGATCTTAAAGTGGTTCATTAATGAGATGTGCAAGAAGCTATGTAAAATGAAGCCTTCATTAGATGGTGTTGCCATATGGCAACAATGACATTTTTATGACTGGCCAAGTAATATAATATTTATAGGCAACGAAATTCTGTGCAACCTATGGAAGGTTATAATGTCTCTTTTTTCTGAAATTCAATGCATGTTTATGCTGTGTCTATTATTTAAATGATAAACCAGAAATGTTGCCATATGGCAACAGCTTTCAACAATGCAATGAAAGCAAGTGAATTGATTATTATCTTATATATTCATATATTTTTATATGTTCATAAAGCAGTTATGCATACAGAACAATTAAAGTGGACAGTGTCCAGTGGAAATAATGGACTTCCATTATATGCATTAAGATTAAAGGGCAATTGCACACTGTTGCCATATGGCAACAAAACGCAAAAATCATATTTAAAAAATATTGATCAAGGTTTTTATGAACACCACATCTATAAACACATTCACAGCATATTATAATGGACCATACATATATGTATATAGATATACATATATAAACATTTATTTTTAAAAAAACACTTAATCACCATGTTTAGTATGCGAAATAAATTATACTATATCTAATTTGTTCTATTTTAAATCATTTCAATATTACATATTATTTAAATAATATTTAAAGTAATACACGTGTTTATTTATGTTATGGTTAAGGCTGAACCTTCAGGGTTTAAGTCATTAATATTCAAATGCAAGTTGTCAAACCCTAAGCGATTATAACAGTGTGCTCATAAAGCCCCGCCCCCTGCATTATAGACACCTGATTCTTAGAAATTGCGAGCGTGAGCTTTAATTAAAGGGAGGCAGGTTTTATGTTAAAGGATTCTCCAGTATTACGAGTGAAGCTTTAAGGTGATGTATTAAGTTGAGTGAAGGAAAGTCAGGGTAAGCCACCGTTAGCGTAGTGCTAACATAATGGGATATATTCAGTAAACGCTAGCAGAAATTAGCATTACTGTGTTGTAGTGATGCTACAAAGTGAAGGGTTCTAGTGGTTAATGTTAAACCAACAAGGGAGCCAATAACAATTATAGTACTCTATTAACATGCCAGTTATTAATAAATAGAGTGTTATCATCCTGAGCATAAAGATACTGCAGAGTGAAGGCCTGGAGAGTGAGTGAGAGGCATTTTAATAGAGTGCTATAATTGTAATTAGCTCTCTTATTGGTTCCAACATTAACCACTAGAACCCTTCACTTTGTAGCATCACTAAATAAACAGATCTAATACAATATCTGATCTGGAATCTGGGAGACATGTTTCCAGTAGTGTAGAGAATCAAACAGAACTGAGGAATTCTGGTCCAACACAAACCCAGAACTAATGACCTCACTAATGACCTCCAGAAGCCTGTTTTTAGAACCATGCTCGCTGTGCGTTTCACCCCAGCCACCGCTCGCCAGTCTCTCCGTAGGTCACCTGAGGCCATCTTACGGTGGGTAAGGACATTGGAATGAGGTGGTGCTCATCACGGTCAGTAGAGAGTGGGTTTGGCCCTCTGCCAGTCTGTAGCTGTGTTGTCCTGTGTGTTTGCTGCTGGACCTTGTTCTTATGAACCAGACGCTCACTGTATCTGCAAGTAAAGCTAGAACCAGACCTTCGGTTCCTCACTAAGAACCTGCTGTACATGTGGGATGCTGATTTAAGAAGACACTGGAGTGGGCTCTTTATTTATCTCTAGAGCTGCATATATTTTGGTGTGGAGCAGAACTGTGGATTAACTTCAGGTTCTTAACCCAAAAGCCTGATGGGTAATACACTATAGCTTGTCCTTGTCATACTTCAAAGACCCTGAAAAGGAAAGAAAAGGAAGCATCATAAATCAGTAGCAGTCATGCAGTCATTTGGTGAAAATCACTGATCAGCTTTATCAGTATTTCAGTCACTGTGGTTATTTGTAAAACTGACTTTTCAGATTTCATCTCTGAACCCCCCGGTGCCATTACTGAGAAACAGTAAACAGTCATAGTGGGATCGCAGTGACACTTGTGCACCTCTAGGGGCGCCTGTGCTAGCCTCCGAACCTGTCAAACAACATGCATGACCTTAATAAGTTGTATGTGCAGTTCTGTATGTGTCTGTCAAATGCCCTTGTAACAAACACACCCTGGTTTATTCAGTTGTCATCCTCCAGCTTGGCTTCTTCGCTGGCCTCCCAGTACTTTCCATGGAATTTATGAGATCTCATTCTTCACAGAATTGTTGACATTGGTGTGCCAATCTTGCAGAGATCCATAACAGATATTACAGTTTTTTCCATCACTAAGAATTTACTGAAGCCTGGCAAGGATGGCGCTTGTACATCCTTGGACAGTGAGGTTAAATTAAACACTATTTTTAAAAAAAGCACTTCCTATAGACTTTCTATGTCAATAATTATGGATAAAACATATGCTGTATTATACAACACATCATAAGTGGTGTTCATAGCATGATCATGGTATTTGTGAGCTCTAAGTAAAGCCAGGCATGTTTTATACTAAAGGTTTCTCCACTATTACAAGTGAAGCTATTTTACCCAATGTGGGAAAGTCAATGAAAGCCGCTGTTAGCTTGGTGCTAACATAATACTACATATCCAGTAAATGCTAGCAGAAGTTACATAGCAGTCATAGTATATACTGTATATATATATATTTATTATCATAAATTAACATTGTTAACATACGCATATATACTTAACATGTGTTGTCAAGCTACCATTTCTAATATGTGATTGACTGATTGACTTCACTGCCAATTCTTAATAATATTGGCCTTCTGTCCAGCTCCTGAAGGCCTAACTAATAGGAGAGCTCACCTAGCTGTGTCTACAGAGATTAGCTCAAAATTTGGTTTTATACTCAATACACCGGATCTTATTAGGATACCTTTACCGCTAATGGTTTTGGACAATGTTAATTTACATTTCAGGCATTTAGCTGACGCTCTTATCCAGAGCGACTTACAAGGTTACTATTATTACAGGTAGGCCAGTGTAGTGTTAGGAGTCTTGCCCAAGGACTCTTATTGGTGTAGCTCAGCATTTGCTACCTAGATTTGGATTTGAACCCCTGTCTCCGACATGGGGTTGTAGTTCCTTGGTGGGTGAAGGTGTTAACCACAGAGCCACACCAACCACACTGGCTTTGCCAATGTTTTAAACTGTGCTAACGATTTAATATGTCCTTTAAAATATCTTGTCATTAAGAATTGAGAAAATGGGTTAATTGGTGTCAATCATAAATGTTGCTAATCATTTACTCTCTCAAAGATTTACACTCTTCTAAAGTTAAGACTGTGCTAATACTCTGATGCTAATTTGCTAGTCTTTTCAAATTTGCTATGCTTCAACCTATCTACTTAAACTTCCTATGAAACTCTACTATAGTTTAAACCATGCAAATGTTTTTGCAGTGAGCATTGAATATTTTCAGTCTGCTATTTTATACTCTGCTATGCTCTACTATTTAACGCCTGTGCTAATATGTTCTGAACGGTGCCTGCTACATGCTACTTGTTACTGGCGCTAAAACTGCTAATGGTTTAATCTGTGTATACGTTTTAATCGTGTTCTAATGTTTTAAATTTTGTGTTCTTATCTGCCCTGTGTTAAACTGTGTTAATGTCGTCAGTGATGCTAAGCTACGCTAAAGTTGCTAATGTTAAATGTTGGCTTGGAAGTTCAGTGGGCTTCGCTAACTGTGCTAACATTCTGTTATCCTCTTCCGTGTGCGTGTTGGCTACGTTCTTGGGCTCTCCCAATAATTTCCAGGAATTGTAAGAGCTCTGGTCATGGTCGATTGCCATGTCAGTCTTCCAGAGGTTTCGACACTTGGTTATGTTCATATGTAATCCCTGTGTGATTGATAACTGGTAGATTCCCACGGAAAGCATGTGTGAAAGCGGTTGGAGTGCTACTCTGTTGTTGATAGCGGAACCGAGACTTTAGAGAGAGTCAGAAAAGAAAGTGTTTGCAAAAGAGAAAGACTGCTTATGGCGATGCCTCTCTGCGTGCATATGTTTTGCAGAACCTCTGTGGTCATACCGAGCAGTTCTAAATATGCCACACTTACCATATATACTGGGTTGCATTATGGGAACTGTCGTGCGACAGCACATTAAACAGACCAGCCTTCTGAGGCCACAGGACAGCGGTCAGACTGTTCACTTCACATACCAGCACTGACCTTTAATCATGAATTGTGATTAACACTTCACTGGCCTTTCTTGTTCATAGTGTGTATATGTGCTAGAGTACACACAAGTCTATGGAGCACTCCATGCCTTTATGTGGGCGCTTGGCTTAGGTGGTGCTGTGGCTTAGTTGGTTAAAGTGCCTGCGTAGTAAAAGGGGGGTCCTGGGTTAAAAGCCTGGGGGTCTTGTCTTTAGGGGTCTGGCGGTTAGTGAACCAGCCTTGTGACTGGAGGGTTGCTGGTTCGATTCCCGGATTATGTCGTCATCCGACTCCCTAACTCCTAACTGTGCAGGGCTGCCCACCGATCTGGACAAGTGTGCTCACTGCCACCTTGTGTGTGTATTCACTCGTATGTGGGTGTGTATTACATGGCACCCTGGCTGTTGAGGACCACTGGGTGGTGGTACACAACCCAGAAGAAGGTCTGGTAGTATGGCCGGCCGAGATTGCATGACTGAGTGTGGTCAGTGGGACAGTGGACACTCTGCATCCCCTTCAAGGCAGTGACTGTGAGGGGGGCTCTGCTCAGACTTTTATTGAAGTGCAATGTAATGTCTTGTTACAGACTTGTTTGGTCTTGGATGCATGGAACAAAAGCACAGAGCACCACACACAGAGACTTAAAACGTAAACACACTTATCATCAAAAGGACAGCCGCACCCAGAAGGAGTGTTGGGATTGCGGTGCTGTTGGGAAGGAAGACAAAGGTTACCAGGAACAATACATGATGATACATTTAGACTGATATGGGTGAATGAATATATATTGAGCTACACCTACAGATGTAGCCTCTCTCAGTATGGTGCCGGGCCACCATGTTTGCTAACCCAACATGCCAGACTTCTCAGAATGCAGTTGTAGAGGTTCCTAATGGTGTCCTGTGATAATCCATCCCATGCAGCTTAAATGTTCTCACACGGCTCCTGTAGATGGTGCGGTAGTGGTGGAGGTGGAGGGACACCAGCCCTTCTAGACGTGTGACCCGTGACAACAAACCGTTCATCTGATCACAGTGCCTCCACACACAGATTTGCTGGTCGTCTCCACCAAGACAAAAGAGACTCGTCACTGAAGATGACCCGCTCCATGGTGTTAGGTACAGTCATGGTAACAGTCTGCGTGCATGTAGTCCTGGCTCGTGCAGCCGTCTGCCAACGGTGCTGCCACTAACCGGAATGACTCATGGGGGGACATCACTGCTCGCATCACTTCTCGCTGGATGTCCGCAATTGCGGCTGTTGAGTCAGTCAGGTACAGGGATAAAGCCTGTCCTTGCTCACGTCACATGTGCGGCCAAGCGTGAAACCTGAATCGTTAGTCAGGAGTGTTTGTTTAAAGGTGTGTAGAGGTGCTGCGTGGGCTATTCTGTGCTTGGGCTGTGGGAAACTGCATGGTACCCTGGCTGTTTAGTAGCACTGGCTGGTGGTCTCCACTGCTGCCGAGTTCAGTAAAAGTGGTCCAGATGGTCCAAAACGCTGCTGCCCGTCTCCTAACCCGCACCCGCTCACATGACCATATTACCCCCGTTCTCCAGCATCTCCACTGGCTTCCTGTAAAATACCGCCTACAACTCAAAGTTCTTCAGCTCACCTACAAAGCTCTGAACAATCTCGCTCCTTTTCACCTGTCTGATCTCTCCTTCTCAGCTGTCTGATCTCTCCTTCTCACCTGTCTGATCGCTCCTTCTCACCTGTCTGATCGCTCCTTCTTACCTGTCTGATCTCTCCTTCTCACCTGTCTGATCTCTCCTTCTCACCTGTCTGATCTCTCCTTCTCACCTGTCTGCTCGCTCCTTCTTACCTGTCTGATCTCTCCTTCTCACCTGTCTGATCGCTCCTTCTCACCTGTCTGATCTCTCCTTCTCACCTGTCTGATCTCTCCTTCTCACCTGTCTGACCTCTCCTTCTCACCTGTCTGATCTCTCCTTCTCACCTGTCTGATCTCTCCTTCTCACCTGTCTGATCTCTCCTTCTCACCTGTCTGATCGCTCCTTCTCACTTGTCTGATCTCTCCTTCTTACCTATCTGTTCTCTCCTTCTCACCTGTCTGATCGCTCCTTCTCACCTGTCTGATCGCTCCTTCTCACCTGTCTGATCTCTCCTTCTCACCTGTCTGATCTCTCCTTCTCACCTGTCTGATCTCTCCTTCTCACCTGTCTGACCTCTCCTTCTTACCTGTCTGATCTCTCCTTCTCACCTGTCTGATCGCTTCTTCTCACCCGTCTGATCGCTTCTTCTCACCTGTCTGATCTCTCCTTCTCACCTGTCTGATCTCTTCTTCTCACCTGTCTGATCTCTCCTTCTCACCTGTCTGATCGCTCCTTCTCACCTGTCTGATCTCTCACTCTTACCTGTCTGACCTTCTTCCTTACAAACCCTCTAGCTCTCTCAGGTCTTCTACAGCTGGGCTACTCACCATTCCTCCATCCGACCTGCATGGCTTTGGTGACTGAGCATTTTCCAGACTTGCTCCTCGTCTCTGGAACTCTCTCCCACCCCTGGTCAAGCAGTCCAACTCACTCTCTGTATTTAAGTCTAATCTGAAAAAACGTCTCTTCACACTTGCTTACAACCTACCTCAAGACTAGAACCGCTCTCAAGACTAGAACCGCTCTTGTTGTCTATTGTCTACCGTATGTCCTTGTTGTTATCAATGTTTGTGTGTTTCGTTCCTGTATTGTAAGCGACTTTGAGTTTGTGAAAAGCGCTATACAAGAATAAAGTATTATTATTATTATTATTATTATTATTATTATTAAAAGTGTTTTTGTCTGCAGCGCTATGTTTCCTGTGTCTTCTCGCTCATTACAGACACCACAACATCTTCATCAAAGCTCTTCTTTTAATAAACCCACAGAGAAGTGTCTTGATAGGAAAGCTCTTTAAAGAGAGACCTAGACAAAAAGACCTGAAGAACACTGACATAATTGACAAACAGCGGTTAACACTACTACCCACCAAAGAGCTACCACTCCATGTGGGAGAGGGGGGTTCGAATCCCAGTCTAGGTAGCTAATGCTGAGCTACAGCAATAAGAGTCCTTGGGCCAGACTCCTAACACTGCACTGGCCTGCTTGTCAAACTTGTTATCCTAAGGCACTCAGGATAAGAGCGTCAGCTAAAAGTAAATGCATTGCATGGAAAACTTTTTTGGGATTGCGAATGCAGTTAACATATGGCTATATTATATTGTGTGTCAAAGTTCTGCAGGAATAAACCCCCACTGAGGATTGCGGTTTGGTGGGGTTTGCCAAGAGAAGCTCTACAGTTCTATTCATTCCCTATGTTTCCATCAAGAACAATGAAGAATGGATTTTCCCTATTGAACTAGCAAGCTAGCTTTCAGTGCTGAGTGAATAGCCAGCTTGGAGGACAGAAGCCTTCCTGCACGCTACTGCATCTCTTTTGTGTTGCACTCTTTGCTGGAAGAGCATATCTGTGGTTTCGGGGAGCTGAAGGCTAATGGAAAGAGGGAGAAGGGAGAAGAACAAAAGAGCCATCCTCCACACCTTATAGGCTTCTGTTCCTGAGTGAGATCCGGTGCTTGCTGCGAGGTTTTCTGATCAAGTGGCATGCGCTGACACCAAGGGAGGTGCTTCTGATTGAGTGGACCTGTCCAGTGACCTACCATGGTGTGTTGGTTCTGATGCAGTGGGCTCCGTGCTGAAAGGTAGAAGTGGGTTGTTTCTGATACATGCTGAGGTAGAAGGGAGGTGTTTCTGATATAGTGCAAAACTAATGAGGTATAAGGGAGGTGTTTTTTTATATAGTGGCCTGCTAGTGAGGTATAAGGTAGGTGTTTCTGCTTTGCTATAGTTCCTGCCTGTGTGAGGTAGAAGATAGTATGTTTTCTGAGTATAGTAGCGCCTGCAGAGTGATGTAGAAGGGAGGTGTTGTCTGATATAGTCGGCCTGCTAGTGAGGTGAAGGGAGCTGTTTGCTTTGATATAGTGGCCAGTGAGGTAGACAGGAGGTGTTTCTGACATAGGAACCTGCTGGGTGAGGTAAGAAAAGAGGTCCTTTCTGATGTAGGAGGACTGCTAGTGAGGTAGAATGGAGGTGTGTTCTGAGTATAGTCGAGCCTGCTAGTGACGGTATAGTGGAGGTGTTTCTGATACAGGGGCCCTGCTAGTGAGGTAGAATGGAGGTGTTTCTGTACTAGTGGCCTGCTTAGTGAGGTAGAAAGAGGTGTGTTCTGATCAAAAAAGCGACCAGCTAGTAGGCATAAAAGGGAGGTGTGTCTGATATAGTGGCCTGCTAGTGAGGTAGAAGGGAGGTGTTTCTGATATAGTGACCTGCTAGTGAGGTAGAAGAGAGGTGTTTCTGATATAGTGGCCTGCTAGTGAGGTAGAATAGAGGTGTTTCTGATAAAGGGGCCTGCTAGTGAGGTAGAAGGGAGGTGTTTCTGATCAAGTGGCCTGCTAGTGAGGTAGAAGAGAGGTGTTTTGGATAAAGTGGCCTGCTAGTGAGGTCGAAGGGAGGTGTTTCTGATAAAGTGGCCTGCTAGTGAGGTAGAAGGGAGGTGTTTCTGATAAAGTGGCCTGCTAGTGAGGTAGAAGGGAGGTGTTTCTGATAAAGTGGCCTGCTAGTGAGGTAGAAGGGAGGTGTTTCTGATATAGTGGCCTGCTAAGGAGGTAGAATGGAGGTGTTTCTGATAAAGTGGCCTGCTAGTGAGGTAGAAGGGAGGTGTTTCTGATATAGTGGCCTGCTAGTGAGGTAGAAGGGAGGTGTTTCTGATATAGTGGCCTGCTAGTGAGGTAGAAGGGAGGTGTTTCTGATAAAGTGGCCTGCTAGTGAGGTAGAAGGGAGGTGTTTCTGATATAGTGGCCTGCTAGTGAGGTAGAAGGGAGGTGTTTCTGATAAAGTGGCCTGCTAGTGAGGTAGAAGGGAGGTGTTTCTGATAAAGTGGCCTGCTAGTGAGGTAGAAGGGAGGTGTTTCTGATAAAGTGGCCTGCTAGTGAGGTAGAAGGGAGGTGTTTCTGATAAAGTGGCCTGCTAGTGAGGTAGAAGGGAGGTGTTTCTGATATAGTGGCCTGCTAGTGAGGTAGAAGGGAGGTGTTTCTGATAAAGTGGCCTGCTAGTGAGGTAGAAGGGAGGTGTTTCTGATAAAGTGGCCTGATAGTGAGGTAGAAGGAAGGTGTTTCTGATAAAGTGGCCTGCTAGTGAGGTAGAAGGGAGGTGTTTCTGATATAGTGGCCTGCTAGTGAGGTAGAGAGAGGTGTTTGGATAATAAAGTGGCCTGTAGTTTGAGGTGCTTCTGATATAGTGGCCTGATAGTGAGGTAGAAGGGAGGTGTTTCTGATATAGTGGCCTGCTAGTGAGGTAGAAGGGAGGTGTTTTGGATAAAGTGGCCTGCTAGTGTCTCCTAGAAGGGAGGGATTTTTGATAAGGTGAGTGTCATAGATGTGAACTTGGCACTTCAGGCAAAGACATCAACAAGCAATAAAGCACAACTGTATAGACGCGCTAATCAGATGAGAAACCAGGTTAGTGTTTGTTTGAAATAAACACATCTGCTGCAGCGGTACAGTGGAAAGTCTTTTGAAGTAAATCAAAGCACCAGAGCTCTTTTTGTGCCATCCCAGCTCAGAATGAAACAGAGCGTATGTGAAATGCTGATCAGTTTTGTCTTGTGGTCGCTGTGAAAAAACTGCCGTGCTGCTTCAGGCTTTCCGTGGTGTGTGTAAGTGTGTGTGTTTGTGTAAGTGTGTGCGTGCCATTTGAGCAGACTCAGACGGTGGGTTTCGTTTTTCCCCCCACCACTTTCTCCCCTGTCTGTGGCACTACTCTGTTTTTCTGCTGCCTCCCACGGCTCGCCCCCTTCGTTTCTGTTGTTTTCTAGGTCAGTGAAATGGCACCAGAGCTCGTGGGAGGTGAGAGAAAACTCCCGTCCATCGCCTCCTCCCTCACTCATCACTTCCTATCGCCAACTCAGAGCCACGGTCGTCCCTGGAGAGCATCAAGTCTTTCCTCAGATGTGGAGCTAGCCGGTGTTAGTGAAGCCTACACTGAAGAAATGTGACGCCATGAATTTACTGATGAACACTTGAACGATTTTCTCTCTCTCATTTGTTCAGGTGTATGGGAATCTGTTTATGTTATAGATCATATATATGCAAGAACATAGGGTCCGCAAACTTTCCAGCACCAGTGTACATCTACACGGTTATTGCCAAAAGTAAGTAACCTGTGAGACCAAACTGTATCGATTACATATGTCTAAAAATGGTAATGATGGACAGAAATGATGGACAGATTTGAAACAAGTAAATTCAATGCAATCTTTTGTGTAATGTCTTGACCTCACAGGGATTTATGGAGTTTACAGTTGTTTAATGCATCATAAAACCTCACATTTGATCAAAATTTGATTACTGTAGTACAATTCTGATATTTTATTGTATTTTATTTTATCTTTTTTTTTTTAAAGGGACGGGTGGCCATTCTCTCTTTCACTGTCTAAGGTCTCCCAACAAGCTACTAATGAAAGCTAACAAACATTAACCCAGACATATTCAACATAATTATATAATAATTCCTAAAATTAGTGCATTGATGAGTAAATCCATATTGGACTTTGGCTTGTGCTGAGGAACAGCAATATAAAGAATTTTCCAATATTAAATTCTACAGCAAAGTAATTAAGTAAAAATTTGTATTTCCATATTTAAGAAAACAGTAGCCATTGTAGAGTAAAGCTATAAACCAAAATGAAATATATATGTATATACAAATAAATATATATCACTATATGTACTTATTATATTACAATATACAATGAATAGTGTCATTAATGTAATGTACAATTTCATAATTTATGTATATACATATATACATTTATATATATATACTATATGTACTGATTTCATAGCAGCTTGATTGGGGCTTGAGTTCTTTTTATGAATCAGAATAAGGTCATTCTCTCTTTCGCATTATTGAGTCACCCAAGCAGGAGGAATTGTGCACCGAGTCTTACTATTTAACTTGAACCATTAAGATTCACCTTTAATATTACAACACGGGCCTGTGCTACATATATATATATATATATATATATATATATATATATATATATATATATATATATATATATATATATATATATATAAAGATATATAATATAATATAATATAACATTATAATATAATATTATAATATAATATATTTTAATATAATATAATATAATAATTGTTATTATATTTTCTATAGTTGTTTGTTTAGTTGTGAGTGCTGAGTTGCAAATTAAGGGTTGGTAAAACATACACACACACACACACACACACACACACACACACACACACACACACACATATATATATGTCTGTATGCGTGTGTGTATATATATGTGTATGTGTGTGTGTGTGTGTGTGTATATATCTGCTACACTTTATTATATATATTAGATGATGCTATTATTATTATATATATTAGACAATGCTAACAGGCTAACATTAAATAAATGAAACTTTCCTGATGTGTGTGCGGTAGATTAGCACATGTTTAATTTTAATTTAATTTAATTTGATCATATACTTAACTATATATATATATATATATATATATGCTATATATCTATATATTATATATTATATATATATCATATATAATATATATATATATTTATATATATATATATATATATGTGTGTGTGTGTGTGTGAAAACAATGTACGAGGTTTCGATGCAACAGCATACTGTATATGAATATGTAAAATGAATAAAAATATAATCAGCATCAATAAACATTTATCCACCATGTTTTGCAGTGTAGTTTTAGTGTGAGTACAAAAACAAGAATGCGTTTTTTTTTTATCGTGCTCTTATTGTGAAACTGGTCTTGAGATATTTTGGATAATACAACAGATATATCCCATATAAACCTCATTACTCCATTTTTTAGTTTTTGGCATCATTTGAAAGTATTACATATATATACATTTTGGGCCATTTGGGCCTTTGTGTAGCCCATTCATTGTGAAATACATATACAGAGATGTATATGCATGTATTCATGAGTGGTATTCTAAAAATTCCTCCGTTGATGCAGCTGAATTTCCACCTTTAGACTGATGCATTTTCAGACGTCAGCATGAGCCCATTTCCACTCCTGCTCCTTTCTCACAGACCTTGTCTCACTAATCACAGTCAGAGAGAGATGTTTAGATTTAGCGTGAGCCTGAAAGTGTGTTACGAGTTACTCACTGCTTCAAACTGAAACTGCACTGTACTGTGCTTGTTATGATGATTCAGTTATGAAGACACGCGCGACTGGACAGATAAAGTCCAAATCGAGTCGGTTTTTTCATGCCCATGCTTCCAGGATCAAACAGGCCCTGTTCTCAGCGCTCCGATTCCACAGATTTACTGTTTCACACATTGGCTGTTATTTTAAGCATCATATTTGTTCCTCTTGGGTGAACCCGCATATCGTGTTTTCTGTTCAGGGATTTGAAACTGAGGGGTCAGCGGTCAGGACCTCAACAGACAGGCGGCGGCTGAATCGCACACGATCTGAAGGCCTAATCTGTGGCCTTAGAATAGGGGTGGGCCGTATGGCAAAATACTGGGAGGCTTCAAAGCATCCCAATGATGCATAATGCACATTTAAACAATGATAAGAGGGGTGATACAAGCAATAGACTTGCATTTGTTTTGAGGCTGTGATCTGGAGTGTTGTAGATCATCATGGCCGTGATGTTACACATGGCAACCTCCAGTGTACTATTGCTGCAACAGCTCTGCGGCAATAAAGGTAAACCTGAAGGAGAGAAGCCTTAAACAGCCTGTAGTGAATGTGCTTTATTCAAATTCCTTCCACCAAAAAACTAGCACCCGCTTGCCATACAGAAAGATCCATATCGTGGTTGCAATACCAGGTTCAGCTGATTAATCCAGTATTCACCAGATTAACCTGGGATCTGTAGAGCATCCCCCAGCCTCCACTGTTTGCAAAACATCCTTCAAGTCAAATAAGCCCCTCAGACTAAAACGTAGTCCCCTCTGTGATGTTCTGGGGGTGTTGTAATTATGTGGAAGTGGGTTCTTTGGTTAAGGTGACAGTAAATCTGAACCACAGTGTCGACATTGAGCTGCTAGAACAACCAGGTTCACACATCTGGACTGGGCCGCAAAAACCCCAGATTCTACCTGGAACCACCAGTAAAAGGCCAGGGAAGGGGTCTACCAAATCTGGCCCAACTGACCAATTCTTTAAGGTGTTGGAACATTGATAGATAGATTGATAGATAGATAGATAGATAGATAGATAGATAGATAGATAGATAGATAGATAGATAGATAGATAGATAGATAGATAGATAGATAGATAGATAGATAGATAGATAGATAGATGGACGGACGGACGGACGGACGGACGGACAGATAGATAGATAGATAGATAGATAGATAGATAGATAGATAGATAGATAGATAGATAGATAGATAGATAAGTGTCTGTGTAAAGTAAAGTCCTTAAGTGTCTGTGTAAAATCCTTAAGTGTCTGTGTAAAGTCCCTTAGTGTCTGTGTAAAGTCCTTTAGTGTCTGTGTAAAATCCTTAAGTGTCTGTGTAAAGTCCCTTAGTGTCTGTGTAAAGTCCTTAAGTGTCTGTGTAAAATAAAGTCATTTAGTGTCTGTGTAAAGTCCATAAGTGTCTGTGTAAAGTCCTTTAGTGTCTGTGTAAAGTCCTTAAGTGTCTGTGTAAAGTAAAGTCCTTAAGTGTCTGTGTAAAGTCCTTAAGTGTCTGTGTAAAGTCCTTTAGTGTCTGTGTAAAGTCCTTAAGTGTCTGTGTAAAGTCCTTAAGTGTCTGTGTAAAGTCCTTTAGTGTCTGTGTAAAGTCCTTTAGTGTCTGTGTAAAGTCCTTTAGTGTCTGTGTAAAAAGTCCCTTAGTGTGTCTGTGTAAACTGGAAGTCCTTTAAGTGTCTGTGGTAAAGTCCCCTAAGTGTCTGTGTAAAGTCCTTTGTGTCTGTGTAAAGTCCTTTAGTGTCTGTGTAAAGTCCTTTAGTGTCTGTGTAAAGTCCTTAAGTGTCTGTGTAAAGTCCTTTAGTGTCTGTGTAAAGTCCTTTAGTGTCTGTGTAAAGTCCTTTAGTGTCTGTGTAAAGTTCTTAAGTGTCTGTGTAAAGTCCTTAAGTGTCTGTGTAAAGTCCTTAAGTGTCTGTGTAAAGTCCTTAAGTGTCTGTGTAAAGTCCTTTAGTGTCTGTGTAAAGTCCTTTAGTGTCTGTGTAAAGTCCTTTAGTGTCTGTGTAAAGTCCTTAAGTGTCTGTGTAAACTAAAGTCCTTAAGTGTCTGTGTAAAGTCCCTAAGTGTCTGTGTAAAGTCCTTTGTGTCTGTGTAAAGTCCTTTAGTGTCTGTGTAAAGTTGTTTAGTGTCTGTGTAAGGTCCTTTGTGTCTGTGTAAAGTCCTTTAGTGTCTGTGTAAAGGAGGTAGTGGTATACCATTTGCTGTGCAATGGAGAAGATGGCTGTTGTCAGCCATACAGACAGTGTAGGTACGCAGTAAGTGCAGTAGCAGTGCAGGGTATGTAAACAGTAGTGCAGAATGGGGTAGAATAATAGAATATAAATAGAAATAGGGCATTTAGGAGGGAGTGTGTGCAGAAATGGGGGTCGGTTGGAGTGACCAGAATGAAAGAGCAGTCTTATGGTCTGTGAGGCCACACTGATGTGGCCTACATCCAGAAGCTCGTCTTGTAAAAGCTACATCCAATCACAGCTGTTGTTGGTGCTTGTGGAGGTGTTATACGCTGTTAGGTGCGTTTCAGTCACAGGGGACTCGTTTTCTGTTATTAAAGTTGTCCATTGTAAGTGCACATACTTCTATCATAAACAAGATCACTTCTTCCAAAAGATGAAGACCAGTTAGGACGTCTGGAATGGCGACTGGCTAGGAAGTTGGAGAGAATTAAATGTTGTCCAATCAAAGAGATGATGTTATACTGGGCTTTGGGGCTGGTAAGTGGGATAATGATGCAGTGCTGCAGAAGCTACAGGTCACCTGCCTGCTGTCCTAGCCGTATGGTTAGCGCTAAGCGACTCCAAAAATGCTCTCCTCTGCTGCTGTGTTCCATAAATACCACTGATCAACCTCTTCATCCACACCAGTACTATAATACGCTAGTACAAGCACATTTCCTGAAGAACGTAAGTGACCTTCAGCTTAAGCTTGTTGCTAGCCATTTGCTAAGGTGCTGCTAATAATGAATGGGAGTCGATGGGAGGAATGAAGGAAGAATAAACAACACACAGAGGAGTTCAGGCCAGTATGGCTGTGGATTAGAGTGCGGGGATCTGCCCTGAGTGAGTAGATGCAGTGTGGTGCCTGTCAGGTAAACAATAGGGTTTGAATGGGGTGCAAATGAATGGGAGCCTTTGAGAGGAACAAACAAGGGATGAATAAAACGGCACATAGAGGATTTGGGGTCAGCATGGCTGTGGATTAGAGTTTGGGGAAGTGCCCTGAGTGCGTACATACGGTTTGTGGCTGTAGCTTAACTGAAACCAAAGGGTAAAAAAGAATAGGACTCTATGGGAGGAGTAGGTGATGGGGTAAAGCCAACAAAGAGACATGTGTGGGTCGGACCAACATTGAATCTGTGCTCAGAGGTCAGCCCTGAGATAGTATACATGAAGCAGTGTCTTTTGGTGGAGCAGAAGTACAGTAGATGGGCGTGCTACTCTTCCACCCCATTCGTTCTTAATAGGAAAAATAAATGAATTTAATGAAGTTTTTATGAAAACTGTATGTCGGATGGAACAGCTGTATAGAAACACAGCATTCCTGATTGGGCCAAACATTCCGGAATTGGAATGGTGTCAATATGTGGAAAACTGTTTGAAGTTACTCAACGAGTTAGTGGGCAAAAAATGGGTAATAATACTAATTATAAGATGACGATGAAGATGAAGTCACGGATGAAGACAAGAAAGAAGAAACAGACCTTGGAGGCAGAATAATATACTGCCGGATAACAAACTATTGGTATAAACCATGAAATAAGATGATAGGCTAACATCCAATCGGCTAAAATGCAGTTCACCCAGCTGCTGTTGTTTACAGACTATCTACAGTTGGTTACAAGATGCTGAAAAACCTGTATAAAAGTCATAAGACCTGTTTTGACCATAACAAGGAAAAGGAGAAGTCAAGCAATGGGTTAAAGAAAGTACGTAAGATAAAGGCATACCGAGCTGGCAACCAATCAAGTTCCTCCTGATTGGTCCAAATCTTGCTGGTTAAATTAGTAGTCCAGAAATACCAACAACAAGCTGAGGAACGTGCATTCAGTGTGTTTATCAATCATTGTAGTTCTACTCATCAGAATTATAATGCAAGGTCCCACAGACAACCGCTACCCATAAATGCAAAGCTGGAGGTTTACGCTGAGCCAATGGCTGCACATTGAGATAACCCACAAGACCAGCTTGTGCAGAAAAAGCAAAGGTGGCTGATTTGGCAACGGCACTTCCATGGAACCAGTAATGCTTGGCAAGCTCATGCCGATTCGCTGAAGCTTGATGGCCGTGTTCCTTTCTCACACTCAAAAGGAGAGATGAGCCACATCAGGGCGTATTGTAACCTGCTTCTTATCTCTTTCTCTGTTCCAGATGAAAAGAAGCTTCTTTCAGCCCAGAAGCGTGTGCACACCTATGTCCACATCGGACTTGTGCTAACTCGCCTGTCCTCATGCATCCTTGTCCTATTTGATCAATATCAGCTTACAGTTTCTTCTCAGTCCAGGGATTAAACTGCCACAGAGGAGCCCAGAGAAGGCCTCAGACCTGACTGAGCTGACATTTACGGAGGCGGAAAATATGTCCTACCTGTCAATCAGGGACATAGATTTGGTCGCAGCATAAGGACACAACAAACCATCTGTCAACACCTTCATCCAATAACATCCCCGCACTGACAGGGGAGTGACAGACCTGATAACTGACCAATAGATTAGATCAAATTAGATTAGATTTCATTTGATTAGATTTCATTTGATTCCCTACCGCCCTCAGCCAAACAAATGCTAGCATGCCCAAATTAGCCATACTGGAGGCATGGCCTCTCCTAGCAAAATGATCTAAAGCTAGCTTGATGCAGACCGGCACTGACCCCATAGACTAGTCCTGTAGGGGCAATTCTATTCTCTCAAAATATTGGTAGGGACATGTCTCGGCCGTCCATACTGCTAACACCATATAGTGCTCTCAGTCCCTCTGTCAGAGCTAATTGCCTGTGTTGCCCAACTTGTGGTCTAATGCAGAACAACTGCCCATCCTGTGCGATTGAATGCATGTGCTTTATCTGCCTGCGCTGGGTGTCACTGCCTTCCTGCATTACTGAGAAACACTTCTCTTATTCTTTCTAACAGGCTATCATCGTAGTCTTTCATCTCAGAGTTATTAACAGTTCTTATTCAGCATGACCTTTAACCTCCTGAGACCCGGACTTGCTTGGTGTGCCGGTTTAATTTCTCCTAGCTATTTGTGATTAGTAGGACCTGACAAGTATAAAAACATTGTCTTTGTACAGGAAGTTGTTCTGAGGCCAAAGGGTCAATATTCTAAAAGGTATCATGGTGCTAAGAGGCAGAAATGTAATGTCCTCATATGAGGTTCAACTTTTGAATCTTGGTTCCTCTCGGGGGTTCTTCCTCTTGCTCTGAGGGAGTCCTTCCTTGTCCCTGTGGCCCCTTGGCTTGCTCATTAGGGGCTTGTAGATAAGTCTGACGTCATATAACTCTATGACGCATGCCTTTACTGGCAAGCATTGTCTCCGCCCACCTGCTCATAATATTTGGGACAATGTGGACTTCCACTATCCTGCCTCCATCTGTCTGATGACCTATATCTCCTCTGATAACCAGCAGCTGTCTAAACCCTCCTTTATCAATGCCTATATCACCAGCTGATGATGACACTGATAGTGATGTCACACAGTGCTGAAGTTATCTGTAGCGATGTCAGTGTCTCCTATAAGCAGTCAGTATGTGTTTTCATTCTGCCCTGGTTGCCAGTACATGTTTGTGTTTTGGGGTGCAGTCAGTGTGAACTCCTCTGTAAACCTATCAGACGGGACGAGATTAGAGCATCAGCGTCCCCCTCCTGTGGGACAGGGAGGACTGAGCTCCGTTAACTGGTACTGGTAGTGGTGATATTGTTGGAGAGGCCCGAGCGAGAGGAGGAGGAGGACGGGGGTGGGACTGCATGACTCCCGCAGGTTACGCCCTTTGTTTGCCTTGTATGTCATCAAAGGCCTGGAGCCTGAAATTCAAATATTTACATACATATATACATACATATACACATGTAGTAACAAACACTGTGGGAGAGGTGTAGGACCGTCTGCAGATGGTGGGCCTCAGGGGAAAGTGAAGAAAACCCACCCACTCCCCCCAACTGCACTTCCTGTGCTAACCGAATAACTGTATATGCTGGCACCTCCCCAACTGTGACGAGAGGCAGACCACACTGACCGAGATAGAGAGAGAGAGAGAGAGAGAGAGAGGGGAGAGAGAGGGGGAGAGAACGTGAGAGAGAGTGGGGGGGCAGGAAGAGAGAGAGAGAGAGAGAGAGAGAAAGAAAGAGACAGAAATAGAGAGAGAGAGAGAGACAGAGAGAGAGACAGAGAGAGAGTGAGTGAGTGAAAGAGACAGAAATAGAGAGAGAGAGAGAGAGAGAGAGTGAGTGAGTGAGTGAAAGAGACAGAGAGAGAGGGTGGGAGAGAGAGTAAGAGGCAGAAAGAGAGAGAGAGAAAGAGAGAGAGAGAAAGAGAGAGAGAGACAGAGAGACAGAGAGGGGGGAGAGAGAGTAAGAGACAGAAAGAGAGAGAGAGAAAGAGAGAGAGAGAGACAGAGAGACAGAGAGGGGGGAGAGAGAGTAAGAGACAGAAAGAGAGAAAGAGACAGAAATAGAGAGAGAGAGATAGACACAGAGAGAGAGAGAGAGACAGAGAGAGAGTGAGAGAGAGAGAGAGAGAGAGAGAGAGAGAGAGAGAGAGAGAGAGAGAGAGAGAGAGAGAGAGAGAGAGAGAAAGAGACAGAAAGAGAGAGAGAGACAGTGAGAGAAAGAGACAGAAATAGAGAGAGAGATAGACAGAGAGAGAGAGAAAGAGAGACAGAGAGAGAGAGACAGAGAGAGAGTGAGAGAGAGAGAAAGAGAGAGAGAGTGAGAGAGAGACAGACAGAAAGAGAGGGAAGCAAGGTAGAAAGAAATGCAGAGCAAGGAAGAGTAAAAGAGAGGGAGTGATAGGAAAAAGAAAGAAAGAAAGAAAGAAAGAAAGAATTATGACTGAAATAAATAATTAATTGATGAATGACAAGAAGAAAGAAAAAGAAAAAAAATGGATGATGGGAAGGCATAAAGAAAATACTCAGTAAAAAGAAAGAAAACAAAAAAAACACTGGCTGTTAGGAAAGAGCGAATGAGTGAGAGGGGAAGAAAGAGGAGCAAGGAAGCTTCAAACAGGCACAGCCAATCAGCTTCAAGCACAAGATTGCACCGCACAGCTCCGGAGGGGAACCCACTGGATCTAACTGATCTAAAACCGTTCCACTGCTCCCACAACTGAGAGCCAATCTGAGCGAGGCCACCCATCAGCAAACCAGCATCTCCACAGGGTTCACCCGTCAGGAGGAGAAGAGAAGGAGAAGACGGAGGTGAAAAGGAGGAGAGAAGAATAATAACAGCCCATTATTAGAAATCAGTGTTAATCACTGTGTGATCCTCCAGACCTCTGCACTGTACCCAGCTGATACACGTGTTTCAGTCCTGAGCGCTGCTCTGGGAAAGTACTGACCTAATTTTCAGTTCACGCTTTGCCTTCGTAAAGCCCATCAGTCACGACTCATCATATTGCTTCTGAGAGCGCCCAGGTAGGAGGAGATCAAACATAAAAACCCGCTGTGGGCATGTACCGGGCTCTCTCCGTTCTCCCAGAGGCCGTGTCTTCTGGCTCATCTACAAGGGAGCTGTGGAACGCTTGACTGCCAGATGGAATTGCCCATAGCTGTGTTGTTTGTTTCCATCATGCAGCACCATGAGTCAGCCGGCTGTGCTCTGAAGGTGTTTCACACCTTTACAGTACTTACCGCGAAGTTCCGCCTGTGTTTATCGCACTACAGACACCGAGATCTTTTATCTAGACCAAAGAAGAGTCTTACCCGTTACCCTGACTCAGTCGAATCGGTGCAGTGGTGGTAGTGGAAAACATCACTCCCTCACTAGACCTCTTCAAATAGAATGAACGTACATGGGAAGCACACACATGAAGTGACACTGCAGTTTTAATCGGCTTCGCCAATAACATGCAAACTGTGGCTCAATGAAACAGTCCCAAGCCTGACAGGACATGCAACAGCACGGCACCTGGGGGGAAATGACACATAAAAAATTCTCAACATGTGGGTCCCGATTCCAGCCACTTACCTAACAGTGGGAATAACCATCCTTGGCTCGAATGTCATTAGCAAGACCTTGTAGCATGGACTTCATTAGCTTATGGAAGGCATTCAGAGGCACTTGTTCCCGTTCCAGCTGCAGCAGAGCACCAAGGTCCCTCAGATTGTGTGGTTGGGGGTGAGTATAGTGAAGTTGGCAATCATGAAACGACAGTGTGATACTGCATGTACTGGAATGGATGCAGGACAGCCTTGAAACACTGTTAGAGCTCCTATGTCTTTAAGCCCCGCCTCCCTATGAACCCTATGTGCTCTGATGGGTCAGCTTGCCCACGCTCCTCTGCCTGCTTCTGTTCCCCCTAAGTTCGACCAAGCTCTCTGTGTGCTGTGTGAGGTCGCGCCATGCTTATCGGTAGGCGGGCAGTATGAAATTCCTGATGACATCACTTTGGAACAGAGAAAAGGGCTGAGGTTTAGGCAGCTGAGAATAGTGAACTTGGCGATCCGAGTGCTCCCAGATGTGTTCCAATGTACTGAGATTGGTACGTTAGCAGGCCAAAGAAGGACACCAAGGTCACTGCCGGGCTCCAGTAACCATTTATGTGCACCACCCTTGCGTAATGAGGGGGGCTGTGTTATCTACGGCTGCACGTGATCTGCAAGGATTGCCAAGTACTCATTAGCATTCAGAGGCTCATGCAGTGGTATTAGTGGTCCCAGGTCACGCAAGGAAAGCATCCTCCTGACATGTACACTGCCGCCTCCACACTGCGTTTGGCCTACAGTTGTGACTTGGAGGTCACAGGCGTACACACCACCATTTGTTCACTTTATGCAGCATGAACCTGGATTCGTCCGAGGAACCCTCCGGTGTTGATGATCAACCTTGGTTAACTGTGGCTAAACAGTCTCAACCATGCATCTGTTTGGTAGGACCAGATGTAACAGTGTACGCTCACTGGTGATCCCAGGCGCTGTCCTTTGTGCCCCTGTGTTTATTGTAGAGGTTAACTGGCCTACTTTGACTACTCTGTACCAATTACTGGAGTTGTTGTTCCTCTTTGGTATCAGTGGCCCATAGGGCATCGTTATAATGCCATCGGGTGGCACTCTATGTGCAAGGAGTCCATTCTCGGGACACCTTCACCATGGCAGCTCTAGAACGTTCCACAAACTTAGCAGTTCCTGAGATGCTACCACCCTTCGCTGAGTACCCTGTTATCATGTTCTTGTAGACATCAGGCAAATCGAGCCCTTTGCCTATAATGATTGGGCCAAGATGAACAAAACCTGGGGGGGCGGGTTTAAGATTCTTGTAACGGGGAGGTTGAGGCAGGTTGCAAACGCATAGTGGTTTATTAAGGTTCGTCCGGGAGAAAGGGGTCAAAACACAGGTAGGTATTAACAAAGACATGTCCATAAAGAGAGAGATGGCAGCCAGAAACAAAACAAGGTCAAAACTCAGGAATAAACACAAACACAACAAACAACAGGAAACAAAAACAGAAGGGAAACACGGTTTAGATTCACGAGGGGAAAACAGAGACTTCACGACTAGCAGGGCAAACAAAGGAGTCTTAATAGAAGTCCAAATGAGTACAGATTCATATCAGGTGTTGAAGAGGGTGGAGCCAGGGTGGAGCAGGAAGAGCTGTGCAATGACATAAAGTAACCAGAGGGGGTGTTGTGTGACATATGGACATGACCAGACAGACAGACAGACAGGAATGTGCAGACCGTCTACATGCACAAAAATTTACATACCACATTAAAGGAAAGAGAAAGCATGTAGAATTATAGGTCCCCTTTAAACTCAGCAAATAAATAAAAATTGTGCATTATTTTTTGGAGCTCAGTAGTTGTCGTATACACTGTGTAATGATGTTCTAAGGACAGAACCAGTAGATGAGCTTTAATTTTGCTCAATAGAGATATTTTTATGTTAAATAACACTGACAGTTCTGATTTTGCCTCAATTAGAACACACTTGTTTTTTTTTTTTGTACAGTGATCTTGTGCATTAAGAAAACCATAGTTAAGTGTGTTGAGAAAGTCATATTTAAGTGTGTTGAGAAAGTCATATTTAAGTGTGTTGAGAAAGTCATATTTAAGTGTGTTGAGAAAGTCATGTTTAAGTGTGTTGAGAAAGTCATATTTAAGTGTGTTGAGAAAGTCATATTTAAGTGTGTTGAGAAAGTCATGTTTAAGTGTGTTGAGAAAGTCGTATTTAAGTGTGTTGAGAAAGTCATGTTTAAGTGTGTTGAGAAAGTCATGTTTAAGTGTGTTGAGAAAGTTGTATTTAAGTGTGTTGAGAAAGTCATATTTAAGTGTGTTGAGAAAGTCATATTTAAGTGTGTTGAGAAAGTCATATTTAAGTGTGTTGAGAAAGTCGTATTTAAGTGTGTTGAGAAAGATTGTTGAGAAAATTTAAGTGTGTTCATCATTATAAGTGTGTTGAGAAAAATGTGTTGAGAAAGTCATATTTAAGTGTGTTGAGAAAGTCATATTTAAATGTGTTGAGAAAGTCATGTTTAAGTGTGTTGAGAAAGTTGTATTTAAGTGTGTTGAGAAAGTTGTATTTAAGTGTGTTGAGAAAGTCATGTTTAAGTGTGTTGAGAAAGTCATATTTAAATGTGTTGAGAAAGTCATGTTTAAGTGTATATATAATAAATATTAATATATATGAATGTTTGGTCAGTTGATAGATCTGAATGAAGAGTCGACTGGTGCTCTGGTTGGTAGGAATGGCCAGGTTCTATATACAGATCAGTGGAAGAAGATTACTCCCTTACCTTCCACCATCGACACGCACAGTTTCAGTTGTTGAAGTTTAGGCTTTTAAACATGCCACATGAATCAGAACATGTAAATTAAACATTACTAGTAAGAGTGTTTCACTTCTCGTTTATATACACACATGACTGTGCAAAACTCTCAGGCAGCCAAGAAATTTGCGTAAAGCTATTTTACACTGGCAATTTACACTGGCAAGTGTGTTTCTGCATGTAAGGTATTGGCTGGTAGCTGTAAATACCTGACTTGCTTGAGCAGGAAATATTTATATGTATATCATTACTGTTCATAGAAAAACGTGTCTATTAACATTTATACTATTATACATCATTCAAACACAGCAGCTTAATCAGTAGCTTATTATAATGATATTATAATGATAATGAAATATAGAATTATTTGATGTGTTGATGCCAGATCCAAACTTTCTAGAACCAAACTTTTTCAAAATTGATACATGCAAAAAAAAAAAATATATATATTTTATTATTATTATTTTTTTTTTTTTGCACGTATCAATTTTGAAAAAGTTTGGTTCTAGATTTCCTGATGATGCCAGCACATACATTCTGGCATCAACACATCAAATAATTCTATACAATTCTATATTTCATTATCATTATAATTGCATGTATTATATAGTTATATGTCGATATATTGTAGATATATAGTAATTATATATATATATATATATATATATATATACATATATATATATATATATATATATATATATATATATATATATATATATATATATATATATATATATATATATATATATATATATATATATATATATACATATGTATATAAAATTATATATGATATATATAATAATATATATAATTATATATAATATATATAATGGGTATATATATATATATATATATATGAATTGAGCGTCTGGTTCATAAGAACAAGGTCCAGCAGCAAACACACAGGACAACACAGCTACAGACAGGCAGAGGGCCAAACCCACTCTCTACTGACCGTGATGAGCGCCATCTCATTCCAATGTCCCTTAACCACCGTAAGATGACCTCAAGTGACCTCCATAAAAACTAAAATTTAATTTTTTTTTCAAAAATGAAAAACAAGAAATATAAAAATAAGACGACAGCAGCAATAAAGGTCTAGGTCTTTATATTTTCTGTGCAATAACCTCATAATATTTACAAACACCGCTAATGCTCTGGCCCTCCATGGTTCTGTACGACTAGCATGAACGCTAGTATCAGTGTGTTCATGTCAGAAATAACGAGGAGCCTTCGCTTCACATTCAGCTGGAAACTTTGAGGTTCTTCTGAGAAAGATACCATCAGTTTGACACACAGGCCTGGAAAAGACAGGCCTGAGTCGATAACACAGATGAGCCTGTGTTTAATCTTCAGCCGCCATCAGCTGGAGGAGGCGGCCCTGCTGGCTGCATGCGTGCTCCTCAGTCTAAACATCCAAAGCCCCTAAACATCATCTCTGTGATGGAAATCACACGGTGGGTAACCTGGGAGTGCGGAGAAAACACGAAGATCATATGGCCCTGGATTTATTGCAGCCTGGCCGTTTCAGCTGGCCGTGGACGTTAGCTTGAGTGTGGGGACAGGACGGCCAGGGGACAGAAAGCTTTGATTCGCTTCTTCTTCTTCTTCTGTAAAGACAAAAGACCTTTTCCGTGTTCTCGTTCAGGAAGCCAGCATACCAGCATGCTAATCTGCTGTTGGCTGCAGAGGAGATGGTCAGACCAGATTAGCTGCATTTGCTTTAGGCCTGCAAAAGTTATTTGCATCTTGGGATTTTACAGTTGTACAGTCGGAGCAAAAGAACAGGTGATGGAGTGTGTTATGACTAATGCAGTCACAGCTGTGATCTGGGGCCCCTCACAGCTGTGGCCCTCTCTGTGATTAAAGGACAGGACGCGCTCGTTTTATGGGATTTGATATTCTCACTTGAGCAGTCCAGGTTACAGCACACACAGGAACCTGTCTCTTGTCCTGCTGCGCCCTCTGGTGGACAAATGTATATAACATCCTTAGTCCTGAGACTGGACATAGTGCATAGTCCACAGTACACAGTAACCAACATGATGCATTATGAAGATTCAGTGTTCAGTATACTGGGCATTTGGATTTTAGTTTTTGCAAAATTAAGTTATATATAATCACCAACATCGCAAGACTGAGTGCAACACAGTGGTGTAGTGGCGCAGTGAGTATTCCCAGCGCGGTGTCCGGGGTCTTTTCTGCTTGGAGTCTGCTTGGATGTTCTCCCTGTGTCTGAGTGGGTTTCCTCCCCACAGACACGCAGTCATGTGAACTGGAGATGCTGAAGTGCCCCCTAGGTGTGAGTGAGTGTGTGTGTGTGTGTGTGTGTGTGTGTGTGTGTGTGTATGTGTGTGTGAGTGAATGTACATGTTAGGGTGTTTTATACCTTCTGCCTAATGAGCATTGGGAATGGATCCAGCAACGATAATAATAATAATAATAATAATAATAATAATAATAATAATAATAATAATAATAATGACGAAACTAACAACAAGCATAATTATTATTGTTGTTGTTGTTGTTTTGTTGTTGTTATTATTACTATAATAATAATAATTATTGTTGTTATTGCTTTCGTTATTTTTATTATTATTATTATTATTGTTGTTGTTTTGTTGTTATTGTTGTTGTTGTTTTGTTGTTATTATTATTATTTTAGAAAATTATATAAAAATGAAATAAAGTAAATCTATTATTTTCAGTTCTTCCATTGGGAATAAGATGCATCATATTTTTTTAATAACTGTTACTAACTGTTTTATTTCATCTGAGATATTCTGTCACTGTATGATTACAACTGAGCCACTTTATGTATGTGTACAATACAGCGTGACTGAGTCAGGCTGCATGCGTGCTTTTTCCTGAAACAGGGTCAGTTCATTCTCAAGGCCGTCCAGACACACACAGACAACACCGTACACATACACAAAGAGCCATGTAAGAATGACACAGCATCATTTGATTAATTATAATAAATCACGCCAGCTATTCTTTTAGCAAAGCTGAAAGCTTTTCACGCATCATTACAAAACCTCCCACACACTGCCAGGTACATGTAACTCAATCATTACTGTCCCCTTTCTAAGTCAGGTTTGATAGAGCAGTGTCACTGCTTCTAACATGTGGCTTCCTTTTCCTTGGTCTGTTTTAGCTCTGGTCTGTTCAGAGGAAGGAGAAATAAATAGAGATAGTAAACAATAAAAATTAATAATAATAAATACAAGAATAGCTGCACCCAGAAGGACATGTGGGAGTGCAGTGCTGTAGGGAAGGAAGAAAAAGGTTACTGGGAGCAATAAATGATGATACATTTAGAACAAAATGGACAATATTTATTAAGCTACACATACAGAAGTAGTGTCTCTCAGTAATGTCTCAGCATGGTGTTGTAGAGGTTTCTAATATATACAGGGAATATTATATCTCAATAGGAAATTACTGGCTAAATAAATAAAATCAAACAAACAAACAAAAATAAATAAATAAATAAAAACATAAATAAATAAATAAACAAAAGTAAATAAATAAATACCGAATATTATATCAAAATAAATGCGTTACGTAATATTAATATTATTATAAAACACCTTTTTTATTTTTATTTCTCTCATTAAGGTGTTAATCATAAAATCGGCTGATATATTTCGTATGTGTGAAGTCCATTCCCAAAAACAATACAACAACAACAACAAAAATACAAAATATTGAAAATGCGTCAATTAAAATACAAATTATGACCAAATAAATCAAACATTTTGTAATAGATAAATAAATAAAATGCTTTGTGTGTGAAATCACAGACTGTTTCTGTTACAAATTCAAAATAAAATAGCAAAATAATAAAAACGGCTGCATACTTTTATCATTAAGACGCCTTGATTGCGTCATCAGGCCGCTCTGTCTTCTGATTGGCTACTGGGAGTCATGTGACGAAAACACCATCATGGCGGCCGCCGCTGCGGTCCGTGCGCTGAGTGCGAGGCTCGGTAAAGTGGCTCCTGATTGCACCGTCTGTCCGTTTTACCGGCTGAACATGTGTAGCGGAGTCGTGCTGACTGCGGCCAGAGGGAGGAAAGCCTTGGAGCTGTACTCAGCGCCTAACAGACACCTGCAGACCTCCATCAGTGAGTCCATCACAAAGTCGAGCAGAGCTTTGGTAACGTTAAAGGGGGATTCCACCGAGTTTTCCGAAGTTCGGTATCATGTCAGTCATTAAGTTGGAAACAGAGTCATTCAGAGGGGTAGGATGTGAGATGGGTAATAGTAGATAAACTTAGTGAGTCAGATGCGTGTACAGCGATGGTGATAGGAGCCAGGGGTCGCAGGGGTCGTCATGTCTGCAACGGCATCCACACTTTTCACACACTTTTATATGGAATACTAATGATGGCAAAATAGTGAATAGTCTGGGGGAAAATGAAATCATCTTCATTGGAGAGATTTGTGGCTTAGAACAATTCTCTGCATATTTCTCTTCATCAGTTCCGTTTTTAAAAATTGTATTTTAGGTCAAAACCACCATTAAACAGTGTCTCAGACGTCAGCAGGCAATATTTCCATACATGCAACATTCTACATACATACATTTAACTTAATGGCTTGCTGTGAGGTGTTTTTAGAGGCAGGAAACATATCAGAAGTCTGGTTCCATTCACCACCACTGAGAACAGTTCTGAAGTCTGATGAATTGTGGTTTCTTTAGAACTAAAAATGTAGCATTTACATCTTTGTAGAGTTACATCTTTACAATTTCCCATTACACTGAAAATCTGAAGAGTCAGTACTAAGGTATACGTTACCAGAATGTGCCTTTCCCCTTAATATTTAAGTTTGAGTTTGTGTTATGAATCGTATCCAGCTAAGTTTAAGGTGCACTCTTATTGGTGCTTGCACAGCTTATTTGTCCTCCATAGAAAAGCATTGGTCATTAGAATGGGACATTGAAGAGGTAACATCACATGAGCCTAAAGCCACCGTGTTCAGTTCCAAGCTGGGGCTCATTTTGATATAAACATACCCCACTACAATCACTAACTCATCACCCCCCAGCGTTACCTGCCGCCATTTTTCTGGCTGAAGCAGGCTGAGAGCTGGTGAGGCTGCGGTGCATGATGGGATGCAGTACACCATGAAGATGGCTCCACCTGTATACTAGAAACTGACCGGAGTAGAATTAGATTTATGTAGTATGCCATTCTGACTAAATCCCTCACGTCCATCCAGTACCTTTAGGAAGAGTTAGGGTGATCCACAACTGATGATCCAACATCAGTACCTGATTCCTCTACATTTTGTGACTGAATGCAATCAAATCCACACAGCAATCTTCCAGCATCCATCAGAGAGGACTAAAAGCTGTTACTCCAGGAATATGGGTCAAACTCCTTATGAATACCCCACATTAAGGAATGCCAGATGACCAGGGGCCTGGAGGCCTGCATGCTTGGGACAGGCTTTAGCATTGCTTAGCAGCTCAGGCTCAAGTTGTTGTTTTGGAATACCATGGTGGAATCTCATTATGAGAGCTTGGCTAGGAGAGGAGGAGGAGTCGTCCAGGCACAGCACACTCACTATAGGGGATAAAGCCGTCTTGGTTGGAGTCATCACTGCAGTGTTTATTCTCATTGTGGTTTATCATTTCAGATCGACACCAGAGCGAGGAGGGCAGGTCCAACGTGGAAGACACAGACGAGGATGTGTGCGTTACTTCAGCTTTTTCCTATGACTGTATATGTGTAACCATCAGGCTTTGGGTGTACAGACCCTGCGGCTGTTGTTGTTTCTCCGGAGATGTAAATGGGGAATCTGTGGCTTTGCTTACTGCCTTATCATTTAGTTGTAGTTCTTTTATTTCCTGTGTGAAGTTACGGCCCTTTTCAGACTCTACAATATAATATTATAATAATATGTTCATATTTTTTGGATCAGTGTGTCTAATGCTACGTTTGGTTCTACCCCTCATGTTTCCCGGTGTAGGATTAATGTGGTGTTCGTTGACCGATCTGGACAGAGGGTTCCAGTGAAAGCTAAAGTTGGAGACAACGTCCTGCATTTGGCGCAGAAACACGGCATTGAGCTCGAAGGTGAGCTTTCCCTCGTTCGTTTCTGTAACTTCATGAGTTTGTCATTCTGTTCGTAAAGACCCTGTAGAACAGCCGGTTCCAGCCTGTACCCAGTAAGCTGCCCACCATTGCTGAATTCGAAGGGTTGGACATAAAGCTCTGGAAATAAATCAGAGACCACCGCAGTGTCTTCTTAAATCAGCATCTCCACATGTACAGCAGGTTCTTAGTGAGGAACAGAAGGTTGGGTTCTAGCTTTACTGGCAGATACAGTGAGCGTCTGGTTCATAAGAACAAGGTCAAGCAGCAAACACACAGGACAACACAGCTACAGACTGGCAGAGGGCCAAACCCCCTCTCTACTGACCGTGATGAGCGCCACCTCATTCCAATGTCCCTTACCCACCGTAAGATGACCTTGAGTGACCTACAGAGAGACTGGCGAGTGGCGGCTGGGGTGAAACGCACAGCGAGCATGGTTCTAAAAACAGGCTTCTGGAGGTCATTAGTGATTTTCTAAATACACAGATCTAATACAATATCTGATCTGGAGTTTGGGAGACATGGTTCCAGTAGTGTAGAGAATCAAACAGAACTGAGGAATTCTGGTCCAACACAATATATATTTACCCGTAACTACAAAACATCATGCGTTATTTATGCCTAGAACGAGACATTCCACCTTAAACCGTGCAGCAGTTCACAACCATGCTTAGTGTTCCATCAGAGAATGTCCTGGCTAGTACAAGTGGGTGAGAGCCTAAAACCCGAGCTCATATGCTACCCGAACAAGGCGAGAGAGTCTGCTGTTGCTGAGGGATGGTGGGTCAGGCCGAGCTGTACTAGATGCTCGAAGGTCTCGAGGTACAGATTGGCTCTTAACTCATGCCTTAAGAAGGGCTGGTCCATTCCTGGCTGTGTAGGCAAGCATCAGAGACTTAATACTGATGGGAGCAGCTACAGGAAGCCAGTGAAGGTAGCACAGCAGTGGAGTGACGCCTGGGCAGAGTGAAGATGTTCAAGGAGCCTGATGGCCTGTTTATTTAAATGCCCCAGGTGCCAGCTGGGTGGGGGAGAGGGTCCGTAGCCTCTTTTAATGGTCATGTTAGCTTAGAATTAGCATATAACATTATCAGTCATGGTGTTCAGTGCTCTGTAGTCCTGTAGCTCTGTAGTTCTGTCTCTCCATCTGTGTATTCTGTCACTACTAATGGCCAGCAAGCATCATGCACACACCCCATACAAAGAATCCACATACCTCGATAAAGGAAGTTAGCCTGGATACTAATATAGAGGATAATAAATACAGATGTGGTAATCAGCCTCTTTGCAGTACTGTCAGCCATCTGTCAATCCAGAGCTCATTTACATGTATTAATCTTAAAGGCACAGTAACAGTCTGTTTAAGTCTTGGGGATAAAGAGAGGTGAGGAAATGGAGAAGTAAAGATGAATTATGAGAGATTTTAAAAATAATGCTACCATACAGTGAGCAGGCATGTTCACAGCAGATGAGGAAACGGTTTAATTTGCTATTTGCTTTGTTTTCAGGGGCCTGCGAGGCGTCCTTGGCGTGCTCTACCTGTCATGTTTATGTACATGAGGAGTACTATGATAAACTCCCGGAACCTGTAGAGAGGTAACAGTCCCTCCTGATAGTCATTTGTTTTAGTTCTGCTCAAAAAAATGTTAAAATTTAAAATGTCAACATTGCCATGGTAAAATCTGAGGGTCTACTGACTGACCTTAGTGTTTATTAGTATTACATAGGGGTGCACCGGATGCTCGGCAGCTGAAATTATTTGCACGAAAATGACCAAGTTAGAAGGCTGCATGGTTTTTATGGAACAGTGAGGTTTTTGATGACGCGGTTAGTTTTCCTAGTGCCTGGATGTAGATGGGAGCAGAGTGTTATTCGCTTTTAAGCACTCGAGGCAAGCGGACCTCCAGGTGAAGAGCAGGACAGAGCCGCTAGCTTTAACAAGTAATCCGCTCTCTCTTGCTCTCTCTCTCTCTCTTGCTCTCTCGCGCTCTCTCTCTCTCTCTCTCTCTTGCTCGCTCTCTCGCTCGCTCTCTTTCTCTCGCGCTCGCTCGCTCGCTCTCTCGCTTGCTCGCTCCCTCGCTCGCTCGCTCTCTCTCGCGCTCGCTCGCTCTCTCTCTCTCTCTCTCGCTCTCTCTCTTTCTCTCTCTCACTCTCTCTCTCTCTTTCTCTCTCTCTTTCTCTCTCTCTTTCTCTCTCTCTCTCTCTCTCTCTCTCTCTCGCTCTCTCCTGCGCTCTCTCTCTCGCTTTCTCTTTACAACAACATGTGAAGCACTCTGTGAGGGCAGCATGTCAGCTGGGGTGTATTTAAGTCACATTCTGTTTGGTTGGTGTGTCTGCTGGGATGTTAAGATGTTCAGTATTCAATGTGTTTAATCTGCCGTTTAGTAATTGTTTAAAATACATCCCAGACAGTAAAACTGTTCCGGCCCAAATCAGGCCCACATTCCCCATTTTCATCTGGCCCACTTGCTAGACAAGTTGACAGTATTTGGGTGGTCTGCTCTTAGGAGCGAGATGTGGGCCACATACATGCCAGATTAGGGCCCAGCTCAGCGAAAAGTACTGGCATATCTGTACCTGAAGCATGCAGATCTGTTTTGGGCCAGGTGGGCCCAAATCTTAATCTTACAGCAGACTGCCAGTATCGACAATGTGGCCCACATCCGCTTGCTGTCTGGGATGTAGCCTGTTTAATGTAAAAAAATTAAAAAGTGGCTAAATGAATGAAGCGCTGAATAGCGTTTACGGTGTTCGGTTTCGGCCAACAATGTTCATTTCAGTGCATCCCTAGTATTAAATACTAGAACCATACTAGAAGTACTAGAACCATGTATTGAGACTTAGTATTAAATACAAATATACTTTTATTATTTAATACATTTTTGTAAGCAAAGTTCTGGTTCCTCCTCCACAATAGAACACGTCTGCTCATGTTTACTGCTGTTTATTTGCCTTATCAGCCAAAAAAGTGATGTTCACTAAGAACATGTGACTACCAAGGGTTGTTAATGCGTGACTGTATTTCACTGGTGCCTCATTAATCCGATGATACAGATTTTCAAGTATCTGTGCCCTGTTCAGACCTGTTCCTGCATTCCTCCAGCTGTTAGAAGGACAGGCTTCCGGAGTGATTCTCAGTGTTTGCGTAGCTGAGAGAGAAATGAATGCCAGGTTACTACCCGTGCTTATCTGTGTATACTCTGTGTGCATCTAATCTACTCTCTCTTTTAAACCATTGAGGGAGGACGACATGTTGGACATGGCTCCTATGCTGCAGGAGAACTCGCGACTGGGTTGCCAGATCATTCTGACCCCTGAGCTTGACGGCATGGAGCTGACCCTTCCCAAGGTCACGCGAAACTTCTACGTGGACGGCCATGTGCCCAAACCTCACTGAGAGGGCTGGACTGAGTGAAGAGGGCAGAGGTCATGGGTGAAGGCGGATGTGGGAGGAGTCTTTTATCTAGAAGGCTGGGAGTCTCCCCCTATAAACGTGTAAGCACTGTGGACACCGTGCACTAAGATTTGACTCCACACGTGCATTGAATGAGATCATAAACGTTGAAGGTGTCTTGAAAATGGACTCCATCTGATTCTAAAAGAGGTGACTTCTTCATTTCCAGGGGTGTGTGGTCATGAATACGATATCGTAGCTACTTATTTAAATGCTCTGAAAAGCCTAACGCTCTCCAGAAAGCAGGAACAGGGAGATGCCTTTTGTTTAGCTGGAATGCCACAACTTGACTGGGAACATTCTAGAAACGATTCAGTCAGAGCTCCGTTTTGGAATCCCACATGGTCCGAAAGGTGTCGGAATTAGTGAAGGAGACATTCCACGTGTTAACGCACAGCAGTCAGACGCACAATTATGTTTCCAGACAATCATTCATATGTGTAAAGGCACCCTTAAGGCTGCCTGAGATGATCACCACCCAGACTTCCATTTAGATTTTTGAGCTTTTCATTTCATTAAGTTGTGTACGTGTGCTTGAGGGCATGTCTAGGTTGGGCTCACCGGAGGCTTGAAGAAATCCAAATGAAAGTATTGTTTGTCGTTACCTGTGTATAGGTGTCTGTTCTCCTCATGCAAAGTTGAAATTTGAAAGTCTGAAATTTCTGCACAGTTATGGTACATGCAAAGTCACTGTTGGAGTCAGCTTAACCAATCAGAATTGTCCAGAGTGGTGGTGGTGGTGATGGGAAGGGTTTAATGGCTCCAGGAGAAAATTACTGCATACAAATGATAATGCTAATTGATGTCTGAGACATTGTTTTCTAATGGGTTTATGATTAGATTTCCCTCAAAATTATTATTATTATTACTATTATTATTATTCAGCAAAACCCATTCATGGTGGAGAGGTACATGCAGACTCACTGAAGACGCACTTGTACATACATACTGGTTCTTCATGGTGTCTTTACCGAAGAAAATGATTTAATACAGAACCATGAACATTTGCACACTTCAGTGGTTCTTTGCTAGAGAGTGTTCTATAGATGATTCTACATGGAACCTTTTTGATGGCCGTTTTAAACAGCACCATAAGGTTCTACTATATTTCTGACAGTACAAAATTTGACTTGCTATAAATGGAGTAGCACCCATCATGGAGCAAATAAGCATTCAGTTAGGCACATGTTTTTTTTTTTTTTTTGGGGGGTTTTTTTTTGAGTGTTCATGGTTCTATATAGAACCATTTCCCTTGGTAAAGAACCCCTTGATGTAGCATCTTTTATTAGTTCTTTACCAGAGAAAATGGTTTTATATAGAACACTCCACATATTCTACACAGACAAGAGTTCCATACAGAACCTTAATAGCGTTCTTGTATTGTTACAGTCTTCACCTATGAGAACTATAGTAGAACCTTTCACACTGCAAAGAACCATTAAATTGTGCAAATGTTTCTTTGGGTTTGGTTCTATATGGAACCATTTTCTTTAGTAAAGGATCCCTTAAGAACCCATGGGTTATTTACCAAAGACAATTGGTTTATATAGAACCATGAACACTGTTTGTACCAATGAATGGTTCTTTGCATCATGAAATGGCCTCCAGGTTGCTAGAGTGTGTGCTATAGTTGATTCTACATGGAACCTTTTGGCCAGAGTTCTATACAGCACCTTAAGGTTCTTCTATTGTTACAAACTTGACCTACCAGAAGTATAGTAGAACATTTCACAATACAAGGAAGCATTACATCATGCCGGTGGTTCTTTGAGTGTTCATGGTTCTATATAGACTGATTTTCTTGGTAAAGAACCCTTGAAGAACCCTTTTTTTATAGGTTCTTTACTAAAGAACATGTCTTATATAGAACCATGAACACTCAATTAACTCTTTGCTTGATAACGTGGTTCTTTGCATTGTCAAAGGGTTTTCAGATTGATATAGAGTGTACTATAGATGATTCTACGTGGAACCTTTTTGACAAGGGTTCTATGTAGTACCTAAATAGGGATCTTCTGTTGACACAAACTTGAGCTGTTAGAAGCTAGTAGAAGCTTTCATGATGCACAGAAGCATTCAATCATGCAAATGCTTCTTTGAGCGTTCATGGTTCTGTAGAGAACCATTTCCTTTGGTAAAGAACCTTTGAAGAACCAACTTTTTTAGCTAGGTGGACATCCTGACCCCTGGTTCCTATCACCACCACAGTCTGAAATGGTAACTGTCTCTCCAATGCACCATTCCACGTCATACCACTCTGAATGACTTTGTTTACATCCTAGAGATGGACTTATCCCACCGTTTGGAAATATGGGTGGACTTCCCCTTTATAGACTAAACAGATTTCCGTGGACAGTGATAGTCCTTGGCCTAAACTCGAGACACTAGAGCTTTAGATCTGTGATGTAGAGGTTCTCGCTTCTCAGGTGACGGATCCATGACCTTTAACGAACAGGGCAATGTTAGGTTGGTCAGGTTGTGGAACCGTGGTCAGTATTATGAGCGAGCGTTCGTGTTCAGGTAGGTCTGTTGAAGAGACATTGAAGAGGCTTCACATGTCTGAAACTGTGCATTGTCGTTCTGGGTCAGCTAACCTGATACATAACCTTCACTTCTGCTGTACTGTAATCGCCTATAGACGCACAACTGTGGAAACAGGCCACTGTTTTAACCTGCAATCTGTACATGGTCTGGTGAATAAAATGTAGTTCCCCCCCCTTTAAACGTGTGTGCTTGTGGTCTTAACTCACACAGAGAACAACTGGGAGGCAGAGACGGTCTTTCCACTAGGCCCCCATGGGTCATTGCCTCCTACAGCAATACACTATGTTAAATAACATGCATGTATGTACGTGCATCCATCCATCCTCACTGACCGTATAGGAGCATTCTGTAGTTCTTCACTTACAGGCTTCTCTGTATACTGGCCTGTTTCTCAATGGTCAGGACCCCCACAGAGCAGGTATTATGTGCGTGGTGGATCATTGCAGTGACACTGACACGGTGCTGGTGTGAGTGGGTAAGACACAGTAGTGCCGCTGGACACCTCTGTACATCTACAAGGTGGAGCAGCAAGGTAGGAGTGGACAGTGAGTGGACACAGTGTCTCAACACTCCAGTAGCACTGCTGTGTCTGATCCCCTCACACCAGCACATCAGTGTTGCTGCAGTGCTGAGAATGATCCACCAGCCACATTGTATCTGCTCTGTGGTGGAGTAGCTTATTTCACCGTGGCCTGTGTTCAGAACGAGCCGCCAAAACCGAGCAGCCAATCAGCACAAAGACCAATCACGCAGATCACTCTTAAAGGCACACAGTCTGTTTAATTATAGGAGAGGCTGGAAAATGGTGTAAATGATGTAATGACTGTTTCACTGGTGTTTCAGTGGACCTTCGAGCACGCTATGATTGGCCAGGTTAGCAAGCAGCTACACCTGGCTCTATGTGGTCACCTGACGTGCCGGCATCACGTGACACAGAACGTTCCCGGTTTTTAAAAGTAATGTAAGACCGGCCGTTTTCGTGTTTAAGAGAGGCGACTTTACATGGCTGCTTCTATGAGGTAGGGTGCTGGCTGTCCGGTCTTTAATCACGACAAAATTTAATTTGCTGTTGTAAATTTGCATCTGTGAGGAGATGTGACCCTATGAATAGGTGAGTGAGATGAGCTTCAGCGGGATATGGTGGGGTATGCCAACTGTTGCGCATCTTTAGAGCACATCTTGAACTTTTTGTGCCCAAAATTAGTTTACAAAATAAAATAAAAAATATATATAAGTATTCAGTGCTGTTGGTAAATAAGGGGTTTAAGCCGTGGCTCGTGAAGGTGCGCGCGCAGTCTGAGCGGAGCTCGAGCGTCAAATTTACTTCAGAGGCGTTTACAGTATAATAACTCCTGAAGGGAAAAGCGGTCTGAGGGAATAATGTCGTGAGTAACAGCCTGAAAACTCTGTTTTACTTGAATTTAGACTTCCTCTGTTGTGTACACTCTGAGTAAAGACTGTAAAGGCTTGTTTTTGGTGGTAAATATTCAGTTTTGTGTAATTTAAACACAAGCCATGTCCTTGTCAGCCCTGTTTTGAGGCGTTTCTGTTCAGTTTGTGGTTGCATATACTTTCCCTCTGGAATATTATTTAGGAATGCCACTATAGTTGACCAAATTCCCACTGTCTGCCCAGTAAACAGGCAAGGAACCATGAGTTCAGGAGTTGACACTCCAGATGACCTCAAACATTGCCCTCAGAGTGCCCCAGGGGACCTGGACCTAAAAGACCTTTCAGCATCCCAGTCGTCCATCTTGTATCTACTTCAGGAAGCCACCAAACTCGCTACGCCCTCAAACCGGAACGGCCTGGGTTCTGAAGCACTTCATTCCAAAGAGGAGCCCGGCATATCCATGTCCCTTCCATGCAACCGTGCTCCCTTAAACCGGAAAGCTCAGACAGAAAGCTTGGAGGAGGTCACAGGAACCTTCTCTGTCCTGAGCAGCGTTCAGACCAGCAGTCCATGGGAGGTGATGAGCCTCATAAACCTCCAGTGTGAGCGGCTCCTGCACTGTGGACAAGTGCATGGAGGGAAGGGAGAGGATCACACGCATGCAGCTAGTAAAACGGACAGCGTTGAGCACGCAAACGATATGGAATGCTCTTCTTCTGGTCCGGCTGTTCCAAGCACATCCATGGTGACCTATAGAGTTAACACGGTTGATACAGACTCTGGTGTTTTCTGTTCTGTACCCCACATCATAGACAACGCTGATGGTTTACTTTCAAGTCAGACTACTGATGAACAGGACTGTGCCAAAGCTGAAGCTGTGGAAGATCTCGCAGAGCTCATATCCAAGAACGCAACAGACATCTCTCATTTTAGCTACGCCCAGGCAATTTCTGGAGAAAGCAGCGAGAGCTGTTTCCTAGTTGAAGCACCTGTGGTACCACTTGTTGTGGCCAAAGGTTGTGATCAGTCACCAAGCCCTACAGAAGAAGGAGAAATGGTCAATGCTGCATCAACATCTGAAGCTCCACACCCTGACATAAGCTCAGTTGACTTCACGTCGTCTCTTGTCGAGGGAAAAGATGCCCTCTGCTTTGACTTTGTTGCCTGCGAACATCCAGAACCTCAGACTGTGGATGCGTCAGCAGTGCCACCACAGTCACCCCAACCGGATAGTGCTTCCCTATCTAGAACAGACCTGAACAATAATCTGGAGGAGAAGCTCCAGGAACCTGGGGAGGACCTGGGCACAACTCCTACTCACCCAAGCGGTGGGAGTCGTAGACGAACTCCCAGAAAGCAGTCTCACCCTGCACGCAGTCCAACCCTCCAGGACCCGGAGCTTCAGGGAGTCACCTTCAGCATGCATACAGAGCTGGACCGCAGCACCGACCAGTGCCGGCTCCTCATCACCTCAAATTTCAGGTAAGCATTCAAATGAGTGCACTGACCATTTAACACCCTAATTAATCTCTGGAAACCACTTAAAGTATAAATAATTAAAATTCTGGGGGTTCCTTAACTGTAAAAATATGACATTATATGGTCTGTTGAGGAGTTATTCCTAAGGTGTTGATCATCATAAGGAAGCATGGTTTTTGAATATGCTCCCTAATAAGGCCGTGCACTCTATCGCCTGTTAGCTGTTCATGAATAGTGTTAACCATTATAAGTAACATGACTTTTAAAGACACTCCCTAACATTTTCTGTTAGCTGTTATCACAATTTTAGCCTGTGCAGTATGGATATTGCGGTAAGTTGCAGTATTCAGATGAATGCACTGACCATGTAACACCCTAATTAATCTCAGGGACCCTGTGAATGTGTCAGAATGGTAGAATCTTGGGGGTCTCTAACTGTAAACATATTGTGACATTATCCTGCGTGTTGAGTTTTTCGCCCAGAGCTGTTGACCATCATAAGGAAGCGAATCTTAGAATCGAAGATAAGGAATCTTAAATAAGCTCCTAATGAGGCAGGATAGTGTATCGTGTTTTAGTGGTTAGTAAATAGTGTTAACCATTATAAAGAAGAATGCTTTTTAAAGACACTCCTTAACGCATGTGCGTTAGCTATTACCACAATATCAGCCGATGCAACTTTCTGCAGTATTCATATTGCAGTATTCAAATGACCAATTTAACCCTTTTAATTAGGGGTCCTTGGTCGTGAATATGACCTCACGCTGTCCATTTCTAAAAATAATAAGACCCTCAAATACAGATAAGGTGAAAGGTCATTGTTTGGCTGCTGAAAATAGCTGGAATTGTTTATTCAGAAATGACATGATCTTATGCAAGTAACTCAACACATCCACTCAAGTGAAAAGGCCACACTAGCGAAAGAGTCACAACCTTAACCAATATAAATAAAGAGAAATAAAAAGAATTGAATAAAAAACACATCTTTCCATGTATTAACTGGTCCATACAAGAGCGCCATTGCTTTCCACAGCCTTAAGTTATTCGTGCCATGTGGTAGATATACCATATCTTTTTGGATCCATAAATTGTAAATGCAGAGGTTTCAGGATTCCACCATTTGGCTACTGTAACACACTTCCGGGCTGCTGTATGTAATATTCCAAGGAGCTGTTTCGT
>JAMWET010007546.1:0-30000 GCA_024036415.1 Prochilodus magdalenae
CCTCCAGGCTTGTTTCCTGAACTCTCTTCACTTGCTTATAGTACTCAGCCACAGCTTGGAAAACCATGATAGTTGCCTGGGTAACAAAAAGAAAAGTCATGTCGCAGTTTACGTTCCTCCTTTTACCGCTGAAATAATTACATTAAAACTGTAAAACGTATCGAATATAAACTCACCCATTCGGTTTCATTTAGTTCTTACTCAGTGTGTTAGGACACATGCTGTTTTCTTAAAGTCAGATTAATAAGAGGTTAGCTATTAGCTGCAGCACAGCACCCCTGGTGTTCAGTACAGGTCAGTATATAATTTAGTTTGGATGGTTATACACTATGCATATCGTTAATTGGGATTCACCAGGAAAAGATCCAGGGATCTGAAAGTGGAAGCATGTGGTGTTTTCCAATGGCAATGGAACTGCTCCACACAAGGCTCATTTGTTTTATGTTCAGGTATGTTCTTGTGCCATGGATTTGGTTGAAGATGAGTCTGGTTAGATAGCATTTCTCACACTGTCTGTATTAATTTATTGATATTTAACATGTGGTGTCATAATTCACTACAAGTCTGTGAGCAGGCAGCAGAAGAGGGAACAACTATGGCTACAACTACAGAAGTAAAGCCCGGGACCATTTTTGTAAATTATTAGAGAGACATTTTAACCAGATGTTCTCCCATGGTTCGTCATGTCATGTCCCACAACCACCCAATTCTACCAGTGCTTGCCACCAGTGCTTGGCGCTACAGGCTAGCAAATTCTTTATTTTTCAAAACCATGTGAAGAGCCACCACATCGTTTAGAACGGTAGCTAGCCCAACATCATGGCAGAGCCCAACACACTTGGAGGAGAACACTAACTGCCAGTTCTGTTCCCTCAGCTAACGGATTCTTGAGTTGGCTAGCTTCACGCCACATGATGGCGGGCAGAGCGAGGACCATTCTGAAGAGTAAGGGACGATTCTGCTGTCTTGGCCTCCTTGCTACAAGGATATGGTAGTCACGTACAACATATGCAAGTCTGAGCTCTCCTTGTGTGTATATATCTGTGTGTGGATCGGCATCAGCATCCCAGAATTCCCATGTAGGTGCTTTTCCTTAACGTGTCTATTGAAACGTTTAGGTCTGAGTGGATGACTGATCTACCTGTGTGGTGCCACTACTTCCGTAAGGGCTGGTCTGCCTGTTGAGCCAGTGCACGGCCTTCCCCGCTGCGTCAAACTCCTTCGCCTTCACCAGAGCCAGCAGGGCATAAGCTGTGGCTTCCAGGGTGAATTGGTGTCCTCCGGAAACCTCCCAATACGCACCGTCTGTTCATAATAGAGAAAAATGCTTCTCAAATGATTGTTTACTTCATATTGTTTCTTTTTAATGCTTCAGTTTCATTCTATAAACATATTACGTAAAGCTTCACCAACCTCCAGAGGAATACTTCATCAGGAGCTCTTTGTTGAATTTGCCATCGTTAGCCATGGCATAGGAGGTCATAGCAACAGCATAAGGATTGGTCAAAGTGGGAATTTTACGTTTCAGATACTCAATGGCCTTGCTCACACTTCCGGAAAGACTCTTACGTGAATAAACCAAAAGAGAGAGTCAGAACAATGTAGAGTTCATTAGCTTTTTAAGCTAACTGATAGCTGATTAATTACCACATGAAGTATGACTTACAGGGACTGACGTGCCACATCGTTGACTTGCTTCTTGAATGGCGATCAGGACAAACGCTGTCAGAGATGCATCGGCATCCTTTCCTCGCACGTCACCCTGGAATCACCCAAAAGCCTTTACTAAAACCCTGGACTTCATGAACTAACAGATGTGAGATTTAGGAGACACCGTTCATGAAGATGCATTCAGACGAAAGTTTTTTTTTTTTTTTTTTTTCTTCGTAAAACAGACTAAGGCTTACAAAAATGCACAAGAACTTTAAGAATTTAAAAAGACATTTTAATAAATATATATTTAAGTTCTAGCTGGGCTGTGACGCCAAAAATTTTATCCACGTGATGCCGTGCGCTGGCGCTTCACTGTTAAGGGAAGCTAAAGCTGTGAAACATGGGTGGAGCGATGTCTCAGAAAAAGTCTGGAGGAGATTTGGAAGAAGAGAATCAGAACAAATGAAACCTCATTCTGCTCGTCCAACCCTGCTTCAAACGAGGGAGCTGACTTTCGGTTTAGACATAACGGCTGTTTGCGGTGAAGGAATAACGGAGCGGAGACGTTGGTTTATAGTTCTTTTAACTCTATTATTTTAGAACCGAAATTACAGATATTTATATTTATTCCTCTACAGCTGAGATTATCTTTATTTAAAGATAAGTAGTCACTTAATCAGCCTCCCGATTATTTCAGCGTGGTCCTACTGAAGAAGCTGTTAGAAGAGAAATTAAAAAGTCTATAAGCGCTAATGTTTAGTATAAATACGAGCTGCTGCCAGATGCTGTATCCTGTAATTAAAGGCTCCAGTTCAGATTGATCATCATAAGCCCCGCCTCTTTTAGTTCAGAATTATGTTCCTGTGGACTACTGCTGACTTTCTTGAATTAAGGAGGATTCAGATTCTGAACCTGTGGCTGATTAATAGGATAAACGGACATGGAGAAAAAAACATGAACGAATAGTCGAAGCGTCGGACCAGGGGCGAGCGAATCTGATTCGGACTGAGTCGGGTACAGCACATAGCAGGAAATAAAATGTGTAAACAAAAATTAAAACTAGAAACACCACAATAAATACGATAAATTAAACAGACATTAAACTTACCACCATCTCTCCATTATAACCAGGGGCATCTTCTTTAAACATCCCATCTGCTGTCTGCTTATTCTGAATCAGCCACTTGAGGGCACTGCAGAGGACGTTCTCCTGTATGGTAATGAGGTCACTGGCCATGGCGAAGACTTTAGCCACATACGCGGTCAGCCTTTTCCACAGACGGAGACAAACAGATAAATGGACTCTGAATGAGATTTTTTATATATATATATATATATATATATATATATATATATATATATATGTATATATATACATACATACATACATACATACATACATACAGTGAGGAAAATAAGTATTTGAACACCCTGCAACTTTGCTAGTTCTCCCACTTAGAAATCATGGAGGGTTCTGAAATTTTCATCTTAGGTGCATGTCCACTGTGAGAGACATAATCTAAAAAAAAAAAAAAAAAAATCTGGAAAATCATACGATGTATGATTTAAAATAATTTATTTGTGTTTACTGCTGCAAATAAGTATTTAAACCACCTGTGGAAAATCCAGTGTTTAATATTGGTACAGTAGCTTTGTGTTTGCAGTTACAGAGGTCCTGTAGTTTTCACCAGGTGTGCACATACTGCAGCAGGGATTCTGGCCCATTCCTCCACACAGATCTTCTCCAGATCAGCCAGGTTTCTGGGCTGTCACTGAGAAACACAGAGTTTGAGCTCCCTCCAAAGATCTTCTATAGGGTTTAGGTCTGGAGACTGGCTAGGCCACTCCTTGGTTATCCTGGCTGTGTGCTTTGGGTCATTGTCATGTTGGAAGACCCAGCCACGACCCATCTTCAATGCTCTAACTGAAGGAAGGAGGTTTTTCCCCAAAATCTCACAATACATGGCCCCGGTCCTCCTCGCCTTAATACAGTGCAGTCGTCCTGTCCCATGTGCAGAAGAACACCCACAGCTGATTTCTCCACCCCCATGCCTTCACAGTAGGGAATGGTGTTTTTTGGGATGGTCCTCATCATTCGGTCCTCCAAACACGGCGAGTGAATTCAAGACCATCTGACCACGAGCTTTCCCCATGACTCTTCTGGGATCATCCAAATGGTCATGGGCGAGCTTAAGACGGGCCCTGGAACGTGTGCTGATTTAAGCAGGGGAACCTTCCGTGCCATGCATGACTTTAACTATGACGTCTTAGTGTATTACCCACAGTAAACCCTTGGAAACAGTGTGCAGCTCCTTCAGGTCATTGACCAGGTCCTTCCATGTAGTTCTGGGCTGATTCTAGTAGTTCTGAGGGAGATTGACGGTCATGTTTAGCTTCTTCCATTTTCTAATAATTGCTCCAACAGTTGATCTTTCTTCACCAAGCTGCTTGGCAATTGCCCCGTAGCCCTTTCCAGCCTTGTGGAGGTCAACAGTTTTGTCTCTGGTGTCTGTGGACAGCTCTTTGGTCTTAGCCATCGTAGGAGTTGAAGTCTTACTGATGTGTGGGGGGACAGGTGTCTTTCTGCAGGCTAACGACCTCAAACAGGTGCTTCTAATTTAGATAATAAAGTGGAGTGAGGTGGAGTTTTTAGAGGCGCTTAGTTAAACAGTCCTTGAGGGGCCAGAATTTTGCTATTTTTTTTGCTGAAATAACTTATTTGCAGCAGTAACACACAAATAAATTATTAAAAAAAATCATACATTGTGATTTCCCAGGTTTTTTTTTTTTTAGATTATGTCTTCTCACGTGGACATGCACCTAAGAATGAAAATTTCAGACCCCCTCCATGAATTCTAAGTGGGGAGACAACTGCAAAGGTCGCAGGTGTCAAATACTTATTTCTCACTGTATGTAAATATGTGTGTATATTATATATATATATATATATAATATCTTATCTATTATATATATATATAAATATATCTATTATATATATGTGTGTGTGTGTGTGTCGTGTGTGTGTGTGTGTGTGTGTGTGTGTTATATATAATATAATGATATATATATATACACACACACCAACACACACACACACACACACACACACACACATACATATATCTATATATATATATTTATATTATATCTATATATATATATATAATATATTATTATATATATATACAACATATACATACAGTGAGGAAAGGAAAATAAGGTATTGGAACACCCTGGCGACTGCTTTGCAGGTTTTTGTCTCCCACTAGAATCAATGGAGGGTTCGAAATTTCATATTAGGTGCCATGTCCACTGTGAGAGACCATAATTCTAAAAAAAAAACAAACCTGGAAATCACAATGTATGATTTTTTAATAATTAATTTTTGTGTACTGCGCAAATTAAGTATTTCAGCAAAAAAAATCAGCAAAAAGTCGGCCCCAAAGACCTGTTACTCCGCCTCTAAAAAACCCACCGCCTACTCCACTTATATTCTAAATTATGAAAGCAACTGTTTTCGAGGTCGTTAGCTGCATAAAGACACCTGTCCACCCCACCACAATCAGTAAGACTTCAACTACTAACCATGGCTAAGACCAAAGAGGCTGTCCAACAGACACCCAGAAGAGACAAAAACTGTGGGAACCCACAAGGCGGAAGGCTACGGGGCAATTGCCAAGCAGCTTGGGAAAGGAAAGATTCAACTGTTGGCAATTATTTAGAAAAATGGAAGAAGCTAAAACATGACGTCAATCTCCCTCAGAACTACTAGAATCAGCCAGAACTACATGGAGGAAGGACCTGGTCAATGGACCGAAGAGAGCTGCACCACTGTTTCCAAGGTTACTGTGGGTAATACACTAATGGACGGTCATAGTTCAAAGTCATGCTATGGCACGGGCAAGGTTCCCCTGCTTAAATCGCACACGTCCAGGCACCGTCTTAAGCTTCGGCCCATGACCATTTGGATTGATCCAGAAGAGTATGGGAGGAAAGCTCTGTGGTCAGATGTGTCTTAATTCCACTCGCGTGTTTGGAAGGACGAATGATGGAGGGACCATCCAAAAACACCATCCCTACTGTGAAGCATCGGGGGTGGAAGAAAGAATCATGCTGTGGGGGTGTTCTTCTGCACATGGGACAGGACGACCCCCTGCACTGTTATTAAGGCGGGAGGACCGGGGCCATGTATTGTGAGAATTTTGTGGGGAAAAACCCCTTCCTTCAGTCTAGAGCATTGAAGAGGGTCGTGGCTGGGTCTTTCCAAACATGACAATGACCCAAAGACACAGCCAGGAGGATAACCAAGGAGTGGCCTAGCAGTCTCCAGGACCCTAAACCCTTATAGAAGATCTTTGGAGGGAGCTCAAACTCTGTGTTTCTCAGTGACAGCCCAGAAACCTGGCTGATCTGGAGAAGATCTGTGTGAGGAATGTGGCCAGAACCCTGCTGCAGTATGTGCACACCTGGTGGAAAAATACAGGAACCTCTGTAACTGCAAACAAAGGTACTGATACCAAATATTACACCTGAATTTCCACCAGGTGTTTAACTACGTATTGCCGCTAGTAGTAACACAAATAAATTATTAAAAAATTCATTACATTGTGATTTCCAGGTTTTTTTTTTTTTTAGATTATGTCTCTCACAGTGGACATGCACTAAGATGAAAAATTTCAGAACCCCTCCATGATTTCTAAGTGGGAGCAGAACTAGCAAAGTTGCAGGGTGTTCAAATACTTATTTTCCTCACTGTATGTATGTATTGTATGTAGGTATGTATGTATATATTACATATATATATAATATTAATTATATATCTATATAATATATATATAAAAAAATCTCTCAGAGTCTTTATCCGTGTGTCTCCGTCTGTGGGAAAAGGCTGGACCGCTATGTGGCTAAAGTCTTCCCCATGGCCATGACCTCATTACCTACAGGGGGAACGTCCTCTGCAGTGCCCTCAAGTGGCTGATTCAGAATAAGCAGACAGCAGATGGGATGTTTAAAGAAGATGCCCCTGGTTATAATGGAGAGATGGTGGTAAGTTTAATGTCTGTTTAATTTATCGTATTTATTGTGGTGTTTCTAGTTTTAATTTTTGTTTACACATTTATGTCTGCTAGTGCTGTACCCGACTCAGTCGAATCAGATTCGCTCGCCCTGGTCGACGATTCGACTATTCGTTCATGTTTTTTCTCCATGTACGTTATCTAGTAATCAGCACACGGTTCAGATCTGATCCTCCTTATTCAGAAAGTCAGCAGAGTCACAGGAACATAATTCTGAACTAAAAGAGGCGGGGCTTATGATGATCAATCTGAACTGGAGCCTTTAATTACAGGATACAGCATCTGGCAGCAGCTCGTATTTATACTAAACATTAGCGCTTATAGACTTTTTAATTTCTCTTCTAACAGCTTCTTCAGTAGGACCACGCTGAAATATCGGAGGCTATTAAGTGAACTACTATCTTTAAATAAAGATAATCTCAGCTGTAGAGGAATAAATATAAATATCTGTAATTTCGGTTCTAAAATAATAGTTAAACGAACTATAAACGAACGTCTCCGCTCCGTTATTCCTTCACCGCAAACAGCCGTTATGTCTAAACCGAAAGTCAGCTCCCTCGTTTGAAGCAGGGTTGGACAAGCAGAATGAGGTTTCATTTGTTCTGATTCTCTTCTTCCAAATCTCCTCCAGACTTTTTCTGAGACATCGCTCCACCCATGTTTCACAGCTTTAGCTTCCCTTAACAGTAAAGCGCCAGCGCACGGCATCACGTGGATAAAATTTTTGGCGTCACAGCCCAGCTAGAACTTAAATATATTGTGGTTTTTATTTATTTTAAAAGTCTTTTAAATTCTTAAAGTTCTTGTGCATTTTTGTAAGCCTTAGTCTGTTTTACGAAGAAAAAAAAAAAAAACAACTTTCGTCTGAATGCATCTTCATGAACGGTGTCTCCTAAATCTCACATCTGTTAGTTCATGAAGTCCAGGGTTTTAGTAAAGGCTTTTGGGTGATTCCAGGGTGACGTGCGAGGAAAGGATGCCGATGCATCTCTGACAGCGTTTGTCCTGATCGCCATTCAAGAAGCAAGTCAACGATGTGGCACGTCAGTCCCTGTAAGTCATACTTCATGTGGTAATTAATCAGCTATCAGTTAGCTTAAAAAGCTAATGAACTCTACATTGTTCTGAATAGCTCTCATATGTGGTATGTATTTCACGTGGAAGAAGTATTTCCGCCGGAAGTGTGATCAATGGACATTGAGTATCTGACAAAGACTTAAAAAATTCCCGCAGTGAAAAAAAACCAACTCCCAGGACTGTGCCTGCTGAACCTATGACCAACTGGCTTATGCATATGGTAGCTAACGAATGGCAAATACAAAACGTGAGCTCATGATGAAGTATTCATCTGGAGGGTGGTGAAGCTTTACGCTCATCCCACTGCTCGCCTATAGAAATGAAACTCGCAGCATTAAAAAGAAACCAATATGAAAGTAAACAATCATTTGAGAAGCATTTTTCTATCATTATGAACAGACGGTTGCGATGGGAGGATTCCGGAGTACACTGTATTTCAACCTGGTAAGCCACAGCTTATGCCCTGCTGGCTCTGGTGAAGGCGAAGGAGTTTGATGCAGCAGGGAAGGCCGTGCACTGGCTCAACAGGCAGACCAGCCCTTACGGAAGTAGTGGCACCACACAGGTAGATCAGTCATCCACTCAGACCTAAACATTTTAATAGACATGTTAAGGAAAAGCACCTACATGGGAATTCTGGGATGCTGATGCCGATCCACACACAGATATATACACACAAGGAGAGCTCAGACTTGCATATGTTGTATGTGACTACCGTATCCTTGTAGCAAGGAGGCCAAGACAGCAGAATCGTCCCTTACTCTTCAGAATGGTACTCGCTCTGCCCGCCATCATGTGGCGTGAAGCTAGCCAACTCAAGAATCCGTTAGCTGAGGGAACAGAACTGGCAGTTAGTGTTCTCCTCCAAGTGTGTTGGGCTCTGCCATGATGTTGGGCTAGCTACCGTTCTAAACGATGTGGTGGCTCTTCACATGGTTTTGAAGAATAAAGAATTTGCTAGCCTGTAGCGCCAAGCACTGGTGGCAAGCACTGGTAGAATTGGGTGGTTGTGGGACATGACATGACGAACCATGGGAGAACATCTGGTTAAAATGTCTCTCTAATAATTTACAAAAATGGTCCCGGGCTTTACTTCTGTAGTTGTAGCCATAGTTGTTCCCTCTTCTGCTGCCTGCTCACAGACTTGTAGTGAATTATGACACCACATGTTAAATATCAATAAATTAATACAGACAGTGTGAGAAATGCTATCTAACCAGACTCATCTTCAACCAAATCCATGGCACAAGAACATACCTGAACATAAACCAAATGAGCCTTGTGTGGAGCGGTTCCAGTGCCATTGGAAAACACCACATGCTTCCACTTTCAGATCCCTGGATCTTTTCCTGGTGAATCCCAATTAACGATATGCATAGTGTATAACCATCCTAACTAAATTATAATAATGACTGGTACTAGAACAGGCCGTACTGGGGGGTTGTCGCTGTGCTGCAGCTAATGGCTAACCTCTTATTAATCTGACTTTAAGAAAACAGCATGTGTCCTAACACACTGAGTAAGAACTAAATGAAACCGAATGGGTGAGTTTATACTCGATACGTTTTACAGTTTTAATGTAATTATTTCAGCGGTTAAAGGAGGAACGTAAACTGCGACATGACTTTTGTTTTTGTTACCCAGGCAACTATCATGGTTTTCCAAGCTGTGGCTGAGTACTATAAGCAAGTGAAGAGAGTTCAGGAAACAAGCCTGGAGGTAGAGGTGTCTGTGAGTGGACGACTGAGACCCCAAAAATGGATTTTCACGAAGGACACGTCACTCGTCACACGTTCAGACAAGGTTAAATACGCCTTTTGTGTTAAAACCAGCCTTTACGCATCATTTCCTCTTTTGTCTTGGACTGTTATAGCATCACTACCTAATGAAAAACATGTATCTCCATTTTTGTCGATTATTAAATTAAAAAAAATATTGAAGATGAGTTGGATCAACAGAAATGGCCCAAAACTTGCTTGCATTAGAATCAAATTGGGGTTTGGCCCTCTCCTGTGACACTGACATTTTTTTTGGGACAGTAATGATACTTTGGTTTTGTTCAGACTGGAAGAACTTGATTTGACGTACCTCTGAATGCAAAATCCTGAAATTACTGAGCTGGAATGAAACCCTTTATGTCTGTGCATCAATAGGTTCAGATCCGGCAGGATATTAATATTACTGCCAAGGGAAATGGCGTGGGCTCTCTCAAAGTGAGTATTAATACATACCGCATAAATGATAATGTCAGACCGTCATCCAAAATAATCAGAGGTCTCCGAAGATTTAGTATTTATAGTGATACGTGTTTATTCATAATAAATGTCCATCTTCTAGGTAATGACCCTGTACTACGCCAGACCCACTGAGATGACCAGCGACTGCAGACACTTTAATCTTTCTGTTAAGATGCAAAAACATCAAGGTAAGGTCCCCACGACCCAAAAACATTGGTTCTGTATCACAGCTATACCTTAAAAACCTATCGGCTCTTCTTTCTTTCTTTCTAGCATCATATCCAGGAGCTTTAGAAAGTTACCTGCTCACCATTGAAACCCAGTGAGTACATCACGACATAGATAAATATTTATTGCATCTGTTTTGTGTTCAGCAAACTGTCAGACACAAGACTTCAAAACCGACGTGTGCAGAACTAAAAACCAAGAATGGTTTAATACAGTACAGGCAATCACAGCAAGCACCAGTATACAGCAACAACGATGGGAGAAGCTAAATCAGAGTCAGGGACAGGCGGAGGTCAGAACCAGGTAGAACGAGCAGCGAGGGCAAAAAAGTTGAAAGGGAAAAACCGAAGGGAAAAACCAAAGAGAGAAAGCAGAGGTACATACCGTAGTGTCAGGACACGAGCAAACGGGATGAGGCGAAAGAGCAGTAAAGGAACGAAGGGAGTCGGAAACCAGAGTAAGACCAGATGAAGAAAGACCACTCAGAATTGCTAACCGAGGTTTGGCAAAGCTTCGCAAAGTGTGAGTGTTTGTGAGTGGCTTAAATACAGGAAGTAATTGGATACAGCTGGGGCTAAAACTCGGGCGATCTAGAGCGAGTCACAGAGTCCGACCGTGGACGCCTAGACATGACGTCATCAAGCGTGGCCCTCTGGGAAGTCCTGAATAGTGGAGAAGCCGGGGAGAGGTGGAGGCGTGACACAAACATGACGATTTAGATTACGTATTCATTGACTGCATGTTTTAAGACCACCATAGTGTTCAAGACCAAAATAATACGGTGTTTCATGTTTATTTTCAAAGATATAACAGTAAAACCAGAGACGCCACAATGTCTATTTTGGATATCGGCCTCCTGACAGGATTTGTGGTGGATGAACGTGATCTCAGAGATGTAAGGAAATAAACATCACTAACATCTCAAAACCTTATAGGAACAGTGGAGTGGGTTTATTATTCCAGAAACCAATAATAATGAAAAGTAATTCCGCAGTAGACTTAATAATATTCTACTTGAGTATAATATTATGCATTTAATGAATTTAGATGCAGTAATATTTTCTCTTTGAGTGTCAGAAATGTAGCTTGATTCACTCGATCAAATGCTGGAGTACACCCACTATTTTTTAAATTCTATAAATGTACACTGTCCTGCCACAAGTCATAAGATAGCAATACGTACATTGATTTTGAAGTGCCTCACCTCAAAGAACGCCATGGGAACCCCACACCTGTGTAAGTTGAAATCTTGTGAGTGAGGTTGAGCGCGTGTTAGCGTTTCAGAGTTTGAATGAGGCATGATAGTTTTGACAGTCCTCCATCTACAGCGTCACGTGTACCAGGAATACGGTAGAGAAGGCATTACCCACAGCAGCCAGTACATGGGCAACCATCAGGTGCTCAATGTTAACTGAGTTAAATGTTAACATTCTTTCGCAGAGGCAATATGGTAGCCCATGAGGTTAATCCGAGGCGTGATCATTGCTGGTTGAAAATTATACCCAATACCCTGCCAGGATGACTTGGGATATAGTCAGCTGTGGCAATTTTGGACGGTCTCTATTGAGACTTTATTTTTTTGGGGCAGTCGTGGGCTGGAGGTTAGGGAACCAGCCTTGTGACCGGAGGGTTGCCGGTTCGATTTCTCTGAACTGACAGTAACGACTGAGGTGCCCTTGAGCAAGGCACCTAACCCCCAACTGCTCCCCGGGCGCCGTGGATAGGGCTGCCCACCGCTCCGGGTAAGTGTGCTCGCTGCCCCCTAGTGTGTTCACTAGTGAGTGTGTTTGTGGGTGTTTCACTTCACGGATGGGTTAAATGCTAAATTTCCCCACTGTGGGACTAATAAGGGATCTTAAATCTTAAAAACTGGACCCTAGAGGGCTGCCAACATTGACCGGTCCCCACTATGTTTCAGTGCTTGGTGACCACCTAGCACCTAGGTGGACTACCTGTACCCCCAGAATGATGAGACATGTCAGCAGGATAGTGTCCTGTGCCATTACCCTGAAGCATACTGGAGAATTCCAATGAATGGTGTGACCTGCACCATCGAGTGTTTAGGGTATGTGGTGGAGTGGTCCGTTTGCACCTGAGGTCCTGCAAAATATCCTACAAGTAACAAGCTGTGGGTGGCTATCCAAACAATAGGCTAAACATCCCCCCAGATGTCTTCAGTTCACTCGTGGAATGCCACATCGTGTTGCATCGGGCTAAAGTGGAGTCCTACACAACCCTAGTCCCTGTCTCATGACTTTTGGCACATCAGTGTATATATTTCCACTAATTTAGTTTAACAGATAAGTAAACTGTGTTTAAAACTGTAAAGAGTCTAGCATTAAGAAAAAGGTGAGGGTTACACATTTTCTAAATTGTAAAAACTTGTAAGTTGTCTAAAACCTCATTTCCATGAAGTCTGGACAAGCTTTTGTATGACTGTAGTTAATCCCACACACATGAACAGTGATACATTAACACTTGTGTTTTGTTCTTTTGTTCAGCTAACCACCGGGAGCGACAGGTATATCCAGAAGTTTGAGATGGATAGACAGCTTTCAGAACGAGGCTCCCTCATCCTCTATCTAGATAAGGTGCATATGAAGGCAACTCATCAACAGACCCATTTTTTGAGATTACATGTTCTTTTAAAAAATTTCCTATTTTATATGAATCGGGCACATGCAGGTATGTGTACAGGTAGGCCCTCAGAATATACAGGTACCGTCTTGGTCAGCAGATTAAATCAGAATTCTCCAAAAGCCATTTAAAAAAAAATAAATAAATAATTCATTGAGTCTTTCGCTGCACATCCTTTATTGCTTAAGGAACTTCTCTAATGTACACTCATCACCAAAAAGTAGACAAAGGTGACCAGGATCAATAACTGATGATAAATTTAGACTGATATGATCAATATTTATTGAGCTACACATACAGAAGTCTGTCTCTCAGTATGGCGGCGTCGGGCGGCCATGTTTGCTAACCCAACATGCCAGACGTCTCGGTATGGAGCTGTAAAGGTTCCTAATGGTGTCCTGTGATGATCCTTCCCATGCAGCTTCAACATCCTCACACAGTTCCGGCAGATAAGGGCAGTCTTCGTACGGCCTTCGTGTATGTTGTCCTGCATTGTGCAGATGTCTGACCAGACCAAAGGTGCTGGGACTAACAGGATGGCCTATGGAGGCATCACTGCTCACTGAATGTCCACAGTTGTGGCTGTTGGGTCATTCTGCGCATGTCAGACAGTTGGTCGGTTCTCTCTTTCTGTGGTTCGTGTAGGTCTCACAGATCTTCCATGTTGCTGGTGTGTGCCTTGTTCTGCCTCCTGCTGTCAATTGCGTGCTATGGTAGTATCCGCACTACCGGTACGATGCGTAGTACGTCAGTAAGACCATCCTGTTTCCAAGAGCCCTATGAAGCTCGTCTGCTCAAATAGCTTTCGAACTCTTTTCTGAGGTATGCTTCGCTTGCAAAGAACAGAACCACCTTATATAGTCTGTCAGGTATGACGATAAGACCCGTCCTTGCTTGAGTCACGTGTGCGGTCGAGCTTGAAGCTTGAATCACTTGCATACATGTCTCACGATGTCGAAGTCCACCCACCCACCAAGTTTCATTCCTGTCAGCTGATTCCTTTTGGGTGCAGCTATATAGTCAGGATGAGTATATCGTCACTGTCCAAAGAAAAACATGCATCTCCATTTTGGTTGATTTTTACTTTTATGCATCATTTGATCACGTGAGCTGCTATTTACACTGTGTGGAAATTCCATGAGGAATGGACCAACTGGAATGGCCCAAAACTGATTGGAATGACGTCTGGTTCCATTGACTGCCATTCAAATTAAGGGAGGTTTTTGGCCTCTCCTGTAAAGTTTCCATTTTGGAGATACCTGTTTTTCTTTGGACAGCGATGATATGTTCCTTATATATAGGAAACAACATTTTTTGCAGTTTTAAAGTGTGGCTCTGCAGCTTCAGCTTGTTTTTGAGCAGGGCATTATCATATTTTTCCCTTGTTATTATTCATATGTTGCTGCACACATAATAGATAAACCTTGCCAGTAATATGCAATCATTTCTACACTATGTGAAAGTGGTACTGTAAACTACTCTGTAAGCATATCAGTGTGTAAAATGGCTTTGCTGGTCCTCACCAGGTGTCTCATGGGGAGACAGACAGGATTGCTTTCAAAGTGCACAAGGTGCTTGAAGTGGCTATGCTTCAACCTGCTTCCATCAGTGTGTATGAATACTACTCTCCAGGTAAGCACACACTATTATGCATGCATGGCATTTCACTGTTGGGTTCCTGCAAGCCAGTTGAGGGGCCAGCTAGCAAGCGTTATGTCCCAGACAGGGTTACTTTAACCTGCTTGTGGGGATCTGTGGTGTAGTAAGAATCCATCGGGGGACCTCAATATGACACAACAGACGTATAAGTAACCATCTAATAACAATCATCCGAAACACTGCCCGATGTGAACCCCACACTGAACAACATGCAGTACCCCAGAAACCAAAACCTTTTAATCAGGGCCCACACATGGCAGCCTCCAGTCAGCTGTCTAATGCACTGCTGTTCCACATTAGTTCATTATAGCTTTACTTTAAACCCAGAACCAGACCACTGAATGTCAGTCAGTGTTTCAAACTGACAGTGAAAAAAGAGAATTAGCAGGTGGGATTAAACGTGGTGGGTTGTGGATATGTAGGCTGCAGTCACAAACACTGCTGAAGATTAATAAAAGATGAACTCGCTTTAGATGATGAGTTTTAGAGTGGAATAGCCGAGGGGAGCTAACAGCTAGGCTAACCGTATCTCAGGTGAACTGAGCAGCGTTAGCAGCAGCTAGCTCTAAACAGTGGATACAGTAATAACAGCTCTGAGGTAAATGTGGGTGTAGTGACTGTAGTGGGGTGTGTGTTCATCAGAATGAGCCTCAGAAAGTTAAATATACAGGTCTGAAGATTAATAAAAGATGAACTCGCTTTAGAGGACCAGTTTTAGAGTGAAGTAGCCGAGGGGAGCTAACGGCTAGGCTAACCGTATCTCAGGTGAACTGAGCAGCGTTAGCAGCAGCTAGCTCTAAACAGAGGATACAGTAATAACAGCTCTGAGGTAAATGTGAGGTAACTGGTCATGTGACTGTATTAGTATACTACACTGTAGGTCAGAACTTGTTACTGTACTGTATACCACACACAGGGGGAGTATACAGTGTGCAGTACATACTACTGTAGTATGCAGTGTGCGGTATAGTAATGCGAGCTTTCAAATACATAAATACGTAGTATTCATCATTTCGATAAATACCGCCCCCCTCCCAGTTATGCCTGACAGTAACATAAACACACTCCCACAGCAGTAAACACTTTGGTTTTCACAGGGGATCGCTGTGTGAAGTTCTACCATCCTAAAAAGAAATCTGGAACTCTGGATAAACTGACCGACAAGCAGGGTCTGTCCTACTGCGCTGAAGGTACAGATTTTTACACCTGTTCCTTTACATGACATTTCACATTCACAATAACACGGTTTATATTTCTTAATTATTGTTAACTTATTCATGTGACGTAATTCGTTTGTCATTTCAGATAACTGCCACTTATCACTCATTTACACTGATTTAATTGTGGTATTTTCCCTGTAAGTCTGAACACTCATATTGTCTGATACAGGAAACTGCAGCATCCAAAAGAAACAGAAAATCGAAGACGAACATCGGAATGCAAAAGTTTGTGAAGCTGGCTTGGATTACGGTAAACACTTAGAACTAACAGGAATACGCTAATGTTTCTCCACACTCACATCCATCATTCCTGTGATAGATTTTAAGAAGGCCTCAGTTGCTTGTAATCTTTGTGAGAACAGAAGGAATCAAGAGTCTTCTTATGTTTGTCTTTTACAGTTTACAAAGTCAAACTCGTGAGCTCTCAACAAACGCCATTCACTGACATTTATAACATGAAGATCGTACAGGTTCTGAAAGAAGGTATGACTTCTCCTGATTATTATTATTAGGTTAGGTGACCATCCGTCACAACAGAGTCTCACACACGTCTTAGTGGGACTTTTCCTGGGAACTTTTCCATGTCTCATTAGGCTACAAGCATGTGGCTTCACAGACACAGCATTTACAAAACACACTGGACTTTTTTCTTTGTACTTTTGTCAGTTATATAAAAGGTTCTTAGGAGAAATGCCACAACATATTTGGAATTCGGTTGTAGATGATTCTAGCGGTCTGACTTTGTGTTTTGGACATAAATATACATATACAAAGTTCATCTGTGAGCCACTTCACATTCCAAGTTTAACACTGTACATTGTCCAACATGAATATATGGACAAACGTGTCATTGAAAGATGCATGTTTCCAACCGGCCGAATCAAGTCCAGAGTTTTAGAGTTGATTCTTGATTTTCAAATGCCTGGAGAACCGAACATTTTTGGGACCAATTCCTGAGTCTACTGAGCAATACGGTTTTACATTCTCCATATGGCCTTTCAAGTCTACAGTACGTTTAATAGGACTGATGGTGCCTACACTAAGGTTTATCTATTTTTGTGTAGGCTCTGATGAAAAAGTGGACGGGCTAGTGAGAAGCTTCATGGGTCATGCTAACTGCAGAGAATATTACGGATTTGAGGAAGGCAAGGAGTACCTCATCATGGGCCATGAAGGAGACCTAGTGAGGAGTAACGGAAGGTATTGGTTTTGCATTTGTGTGTAATTGTCTTCGTTCGTTGGGATTCGATTTCTTCATGCACATGTGTAATACATCTCTAAGGTTAAGGATAGTGATATTCTCCATACGGTGTCGATCAGAGCACAAGATACTCAGACTGAGCTGACTCATAGTTACTACATTAGACTTATTTAGTAACACACCAGCACAGTACAGAAGCCCTCCAGGGCTGACAGGTGAGAGCTCAATGATGTCAATCAGTCAGTCAATCAGTATTTATTTGTATAGCTCTTTTTACAACCAACGTTGTCTCAAAGCAGCGTCACAGAAAATCAGTTTGGGTGGAGGAGGGGTTTTAGGGGGCAGGGACCAGGTCCAAGCCCCACTTGAGCAAGCCAGAGGCAACAGTGGTGAGGAAAAACTCCCTTGAGTAAGGAAGAAACCTCGAGAGGAACCAGGCTCATGGGCGGAACCCAACCTCCTCGGGTCGAACCCGCATGAAGGGAAAGACAGAACTAACAGGAGGAGGAGCTTTAGAGCATCTATTAGATCCAGTCTGATTAGATCCAGTCTGATTAGATCCAGTCTGATTAGATCCAGGATGGAGTAACTGCACAGATGGTGCTGACCCATAGATATAATTCATGATCAGAGCCAGACGCTGGTCATTGTAGAGGTCGAGGTCATGCCGGGTGATGAACTGGAGAAACACCTCCTACATGTATGTGTGTGTGCGTGTGTGTATGTATATGTGTATGTCTGTGTGTGTGTTTTGAATGGTGTAACTCGGGGGGGTAAAGAGCTCTAGTCCTGGAGGACTGGATTCCAGGAGTTTGGTGATTTTCCTGCTCGAGCTCAACCTGATTCAAACAAAGTCACTCCCCAGGTTTGGTAGGTGTGCTAGAGCAGGAACATCACCACACTGTGCTGGGCTCCTGATATCAGGTATTCTGTTTACAGTGTGGCGTTAATGGTTGGTGTGCGGGTCATCATTGTTGTGATGTCTGTTACCAGGCTCCAGTATATCCTGGGCGAGAAGACGTGGATTGAATACTGGCCCACAAGATATGAAGCTCAAACACGAGAACACAGAGAAAAATACGTGGGTCTCACTGCACTTGCCCAGCATCTCCTGAGCTTTGGCTGCACTACATAAACATCAGGGATAGTGTTTTTATATACGTCATTATTTTCAAATGAATATTCCACAAGCGTAGCCTTTCCTATCATCGTTTATTCAAATAAGCTTTTTTTTATTTGACAGTGGGTCAAGGGCTGTATGTCTGTCTCTGCATAAATCACTCTTATGTATGACTTATGGCTCTTACAGCAAACAAAATTAAAAAGCTCATGAAGTTACGGGATCGCCTCATGCTTTATTATATTATGCAGTTATTTTATTGTTATTTTTCTAACATTTTTGGGGGAGGGGCATTTGTGTTTTCACATTTATGGACTGAACTGAAGGCCTGAATCTAACAATACAGTTTAATATTGCTGTACACTGTGGTGTACTTCCACACTACACTGATCACTGAGCCAGACCAGAAATGGCTGGGTTGCATCAGCAAACATGGCGGCACGACGCCATACTGAGAGACAGACTTCTGTATGTGTAGCTCAATAAATATTGATCATATCAGTCTAAATGTATCATCAGTTATTGATCCTGGTCACCTTTATCTTCCTTCCCAACAGCACCGCAATCCCACACCTCCTTCTGGGTGCAGCTGTTCTTTAGTTAATGGGTATAATAATGATAAACCTACTCTAATATCTCTGGGTATGTGCTCACTTTGTAATCAAACCTGTAGTTGGTCAGTGTTCTTGAAGTGATGATTCCCTGTATGCTCAGTTTGCTCCCAAGCGCTGTATGTACTGAGAGGAATTTAAGACCTGTTTGGGTCTCTCTGAATGTGGGAACACTGAATTAGGTGAGAGATGGATCCTTTCAGTGAAGATTTGATAGAGATAGATATATATATATATATATATATATAATTATGAATATAAGTGCAACACAAGTATTTCAACATAAAAATATAACTTACACATCTACTAGGGTTCGCTCACTTAGGTGCGTTACAAAGTCTGCGTTTAAAGACTGCGAGATACTCCGCCAGTGGGTGTTCATTCCACTATCTGGAAGCCAGGACAGAGCAGAGTCTTCAGGGATGACGGGTCGTGTCGAGCTGTACTTGAAGCTCAAAGGGCTTGAGGTACAGATCAACTCTTAACCATTGCCATTTGGTAGGGAATGGGCCGGTCCATTCTTGAGTTTATAGCCGAGCATACGAGTTTTAAATCTGAGGCAGGAAGCTACAGGAAGCCAGTGAAGGGAGCGCAGCAGTGGAGTGACGTGGGTGAACTTGGGAAGACTGATTAGTCAATTAATCAAAGTAACAGTGCTAATGCTACAGTACTATGGATTGCTAAATCCGTAGCATTGAGTGGAGCCAGCCAGTGGTGTGAAAAGCGTTTTAGAAATCAAAAAGAAATCAGTGTTGAAGTGATCGATTAGGCCAAACCAGTTAACTACAAGCTTACGTCTCGAAATGAGGGTCTTGAGGGTTATGGGGTCTTACTGTGAGTTAGCCTCTATTCAACATGCTAGCACCATTCCCTGAGCTAAGCCTAGGTTCAGAGGAAGCCAGGTAGTGTAGTACTCATCAACACACTTGAACTGAACTATGTCAAGTCACGATTTATTTATATAGCGCTGTTTACAACAGATACTGCACAAAGCAGCTTTACAAAGAATCTGGTGTCTGAGCCCCCAGTGAGCAGGAAGAGAAAGAGAGGAAGAGACCTCGAGAGGAACCAAGACTCCAGCTCGTGTCAACACCAGATAACAAGACAAGCATGGGAAAGGAGCGTTCAGTGTTTGTGAGGTAGAAGAATACATGTCTGATTAGTCTAATTAAATAGCTAGGTCATCGGAAGAGTCAGCAGGACGCAGGCAGAAGACCTGAACACACTATATGGTGTTAACAGAGTCCAGCGGTGACTCCGGCAAGTCTGGCTCTTACAGCAGGACTAACAGGGAGGGCCAGAGGGTCACAAAGACATGAGGGCTCCCGGAGAGGTCAGCGTCCCTCTGCTCCACCGTCAACAAACCCTAATTCAATTCAATTCAACTTTGTCATTATACCAATACAGGGTTGTAGAGTATAACGAAACACGGTCAGGCTCCTTCTCCAGTGCAGTGAATAATGTGTAATATATATATATATATATATATATATATATAAAAAATAGTGTAGTGCAAAGACAATAGACAAAACAATGTGTGCATACAGACAAAACAAAACAGAATGAACATCAATTTATGTTTAAAAAAGCTCCTTCAGACATGTAGAGGAGTGAACTCTCAAACGACAGTCTGACAGTACTGGTTTAGAGGAACATAACGTTTTGGATATGATCAAACACTGAACGGATATTTGTTGTTAATAATTTTAATATAGTTAATAATATTCTGCTGGTTTATTTAAGATTAATGTCAGAATTTCTGATATAACGTGTTTACATTGATCATATATGGTGAGTTAACTAAGGATAAACTCGGTCTAGGCAGACTGACTGAGACGCCGTTTGGTAACGGTTAACGGTCAGTTTGAATTTTTGAATGATGCGGCTGTAACCGTCAGCTACGGTGGCCCGCTGAGCCACAACACAACAGCATTGTCGGTCTGTTTATCGCCCTGGCGTTCCGATAAAATCAGCCGGGTTTAATATTATCGTAAGTCTTCAGTCTTGGCTCACGGACGGTGACGTGAACATTGTCGACAACCAACAGGTGAGCTCTGTTCAGCTCCAAACGGGAAGCCGCGAGCCAAGCACAGGAATGTCTGGCGGAGATTCGACATGGAGGGGAGTCCGGCGAGGGCTCGGAAACCGCGGGTCTCCTGGACTGTTCAAAAGGAGGAGAAGCTGTTGGAGGTCTGGAGTGAACCAGAGTGCCTATTTTACGTATCTTCCCTGTTCTACCACGGAAAAAAGGTGGACAGAAAGTGCTGAAGAACCTCGAAATCCTCCGGGCTAACGCGAGCCCGAGTCGTCCCAAACGTAAACACATCCGGGAGTTCATTAACGCGCAGAGATGCGCAGTAAAGAGTCCGCAGTAAAGTCTAAACCACGTACCTTTTAAAACTATGTTCATGTTATCCTGTCTCGTAACAAAGGGTAGTTATGCTATGCTAAAGCTAACTAGCTTGCTAGCTAAAACACTGCCGAACTGGGCTACAGTGTTTACATTAGCCTACCAGCGAGCATGATGGGAAATAATCTCAAAATCTAGTTGCAGTCTTGTAAATAGTGACTCTCCAAGATTCCCGGGCTTTTTAAAAAACAATAGTGTCATGTTTACCGCTAGCATTAGCAACTCGCTAACTTGGACAGTGAGGGCTCACCTAGCCGCTTGACGTGCTGCTCGTCCGGCGGAGATGCTGCGGTTCTTCGGCTGCGTGCGATAGTGGAGGTGTGGAATAAGGGCACAGGACAAGGTAGGGTTCAGTTTTAGACTGCCTAGCTCAAGCACCCGAACTCACTACGGTTCAATGCTAGGGCCACCCGGCAAGTCTCTACACCACCTATATATATATATATATATATATATATATATATATATATATATATATATATATATATATATATATATACCGCGTGCTGAATTCTGATTGGCTAAACTAAACATTCCTCCCATACCGCCGTTACTCTAGTCTGTGACTAGTCTTTAGAAGCGCGAGGTTGTCAGGCTTTAGTCTATTAAATGTCTTTTGGAAGTCTTCTAGTTTATGGTTAGCCTTAGCTGTGTCTAGCACTCTGAAATTCGGACTCGACGGATTCGCTCTTAGTTCGAGTAGCGATGGGGAGTCGGTTCTAAGAATCGATTCTTCAACTCCAGCACGCCTAAGAACTGGGGCTGACCTCTCAATGACTCTAAGAGTCGAAATACCCGGAGATTCGAGTCTTGGACTGTGTCGACTCTTGTTAAGACGTGTGGAGGAGAAAGTCTAAGGAGAAGGAGAAAGTCTAAGTTTGATTAATGAGAGTTCAATGACCTGCCTTATGTTATAAGCTCTGTATAGATCCTCTTTGTTATCTTTGTGGTTTAAGATGTAGTACACCAATTATTAGATACAGTACAACAACCAAAAACAAAACATGTTCAAAGAACGTTCAGGAAAAGAGAACAGAGCTAAGATCTGCTGCTTGTCCCAGTTAGTTATCTTAGTTATTGAAATGAAATGGTTGGTGTAGCTCAGTGGATAACACCGCTACCCACCAGTAAGCCACCTCCCACCATGTGGGAGACTGGGGTTCAAATCCCGGTGTGGGTGACTACACTGTGCTACACCAATAAGAGCCCTTGGGCGAGACTCCTAACACTACACTGGTCTACCTGTAAACGATTAACCTTGTAAGTCGCTCTGGATAGGAGCGTCAGCTAAATGCTGTAAATGTAAATGACCAATTAATGACCACTTAAATAAAGTGCTGCAGGTACATTCTGGCGCCTCCTGCAGGTTACTATATTCATCCTCTCTGTGGACACCTAAATCCACAGTTCAGGGGGGGGGGGGGGGGGGGGGGGGGGGGGCGGGGTCCTTCTGCTGTCCCTCACTCTTTGGGGAAGGACGGATAACCATACCCTGTTTTATGTTAGACAGCTGTTAGGCCACTAGACTCCAGCATTGTGTGGACCAGGGGGGCGTGGTCGTTCAGAGAAGTGACACACGACTGCACGGATCCATCATCAGCCCTGAAGGGTAGGGCTGTGTCCGAGATCACCTAGTTGGTCAGTATGTACTAGATGGCGGACGTAGTACATCCGAGGTTGTTGTGGATACTTTATACAATATATACAAGTATGTACAACTATATACAAGTAGGTGATTTCAGACGCAGCCCTACTTGAGAATTTTACCAAAAGCAGGACGTCATCCAGGGAACTGTCGCCTACTGCTTTTTGAATACCGCGGATTTGGACACGCTACACATTCTCGCCTACTGAGTAGTACAGTAGCGGTTTCGGATGTAGCCTGGGACTTTCCCCGTGAACAGCTGCCATGTTGAGTGTTCCCAGCTTCATCATTCATATTTAAACCAGCCTCTTCATTTATCTCCATCTCCAGTTACTTTCCAGAAATGACCATAACCATGCAGAGCAGGCTGAAAGAGCGATCAAGGAGTGTGCAGAGAAACAGATGGACCGCAGTCTGTAATCGTAGAACTACAAAGTGCCCCTATATGGTAAATGGAGCTGAGAGAACAATCAATGAGTGTAAATACAAGGGGCTGTACCAAATGGAGTGGCTGGAGGGGGTCTTGGTTTATAATTATTTAATATGACTGCATAAACAAACAAAAGGAAAGATCTGGATTTATACCAGCAACAACCCCGCCCCACCCCTGCCAACTTGAATCTTGTATCAGTGTCGTCAAATTTTTTTCAGGATACATAGTTTATATTATTTAAAAGAATTTTGCAATTGTTTGTGGTGGTACGCTAAATACATTTCCATATTCTAAAAATGAACATGTGTCTATAACATTAGACTAGTGTATGCGAGTGTGCAGACGTGCGTGTAAAACTAATGATTGTGATGATTTCGCAACGCTGCATAGAAAAAGGCGATGGTAAACACAGAAGGACAGAGTTTCAAACAATCAAAGGTTAATCAGAGAACGCAAACTCAAACACAGGGTTTACGGGAAATTCAGCCTAATGCAGGAACGGTGTACTGTAAGCTCCATTAATGATTGGTCATCCAGAGGTGGCTGTGAGCCATTAAGATCATGGTTTTGTGTGTGTGTGTGTGTATACATGTGTGTACGCGTGTGTGTGTGTGTACGCATGTGTGTGTGTATACATGTGTGTGTACGTGTGTGTGTTTGTGTACATGTACATGTATGTGTGTGTTTGTGTGTGTGTACGCATGTGTGTTGTGTGTTTGTGTACATGTGTGTGTGTACATGCGTGTGTCCTGTGGTTGTGTGTGTGTGTACTTGTGTGTGTGTGTACGTGTGTGTGTGTTTATGTGTGTATGTGTGTGTTTGTGTGTGTGTGTGTGTGTATGTTTGTGTTTGTGTACGCGTGTGTGTGTGTACGTGTGTGTGTGTACGTGTGTTTGTTTGTGTGTGTACGTGTTTGTGTGTGTGTGTGTACGTGTGTGTGTGTGTACGTGTGTGTGTGTGTTTGTGTACGTGTGTGTGTGTACGTGTGTGTGTGTGTGTATGTGTGTGTGTGTGTGTGTATGTATGTGTGTATACGTGTGTGTGTGTGTCTGTTTGTGTGTGTGTACATGTGTGTACGCGTGTGTGTGTGTGTGTGTGTACGTGGTGTACGCGTGTGTGTGTGTGTGTGTTACGCATGTTGTGTACGCGTGTGTGCGTGTGTGTGTACGCATGTGTGTGTGTGCGTGTGTGTGTACGTGTGTGTGTGTACGTGTGTGTGAATGTGTGTGTACGCTATGTTTGTGTACGTTGTACGGTGTGTGGGTGTGTGTGTGTGTATTTGTGTCACGCGTGTGTTTGTGTGTGTGTGAGTATATGTGTGGGGGTGTGTGTGTGTGTACGCGTGTGTTTGTGTACGCGTGTGTTTGTGTACCGTGTGTTTTTGTGTGCGCGTGTGTGTGTACGCGTGTGTGTGTGTGTACGTGTGTGTGTGTGTGTGTGTGTGTGTGTGGGTGTGTGTGTTTGTGTTTGTGTGTGTGTGTGTGTGTGTTGTGTACCGTAAAGCCTGTGTGTACTGTGTGTGTGTGTGTACGGTGTGTTTGATGTATGTGTGTGTGTGTTCGTGTGTGTGTGTGTACGTGTGTGTGTGTGTACGTGTGTGTGTATTTTCCTCACTAAGTGGAAGATAAGGTGGCAGGTGGGGGGTCTCTGGTCCTTTGAAACCACGTGGTGCATTGAACTGTGCTATTGGTGAAGGCGGAGCCTGTGTGTTTATAAAGCCTTGATGATAATTCAGTCACATTTCCTCAGACACAGGCAGGACCAGACCGGCAGGATGCTGCAGATGGGCCTGCTGTGGATCACTGCTGCCCTTCTGTCCTCACCACTGCTCACGCTATGCGACCCACTGTGAGTAGATCACTATTCTACCTCTCTGAACATTGTTCCATCTCTGAATTTCTACAGGGCTGAGGCTGGCTTGTTGTTCAACAGCTTGTTGGTTCTCTGTTCCACCTTAAATGACGCAAGCCTTACATTCTGGCACCCGCACGAGCGGCCTGGAAGTAACTGCTGATTGGGAGATTTTCAGAAATAAGAGGCCCATTTTAGCTTCGTTTGTCTCACGTGTGTCCTGTACACTTGGCCATCAGACGCTGGTAGAATTTGGAAACGATTGCATGATCAGTTAGAGAGGCACTGGTCTGAGGTGGCCGTATTTGAATACTGAATGGTTATTCTGCCTGCTGTCCACAGAATACTCTGTAGCGACGTGAGGCAGGACATGATGCTGTGCTCTGGATTTGGTTTATTGATTGATTTTATGATTGGATTCCAATATGGAGAAAAAAGGTGCCAAAGGTTCAGAGAACAGGACCTGCAGTTCCTCGTCCACAGTGTGTTAGCAGAGATTCCCCCTTAAACGCTCTACCTAGGGGCATTTCTGCACTTTGGGGGGGTGATGCATAATAATTAACCAGATGACCACTTTTTGACATGACCTCTGCAGTGAGGGGTTTTGAGTTTCCTTCACTGCAACTGCGTCATCTTTTGCCGAGTCTGCCTCAGGCTTCGTTTTCACGTCTGCTGTATGAGAAACGACATCTGAGTGCCGAATAGTGTTGGAAATCCTACCAGCCGTTTGAAGTTTTTACCAGCCATCCTTTGATAAGTGCTGAATAGCAGTTTATCAGAAATAGCGATATATATTCTTCTATGGACAAAAAAAAAAACTCTTGATGTGCAATAATTATAACTCTATAAGCTATCCAAAGATTGTGCAATAACTAACTGCTACCTCACCTGTCTATTGTCTGTTTAGAATATACAGTTTCTATAGTCATTTATTATATTAAAAAAAAAAAAATTGAGGCAATGTGTATATTATTGTTATTTTTATTTTTATATATTTTTTTCCTTCTGCCTCTCTTTTAATTTTGCACTTTATATTTATAGCCATATGTTTAATTATTTAAGCATAAAAAAGTGCCGTTGGATTGCTGCTCAGTTTCGTTGTACGCTGTGCCATTACAGTAAAGGTATCTTGTCTTATCATCTTTTGTCGTATGTACCTGCGGAGCTATTGATGATGGTTACAGATGACTTGTGCACTTGTAGAAAGTATGTCCAGCTTTTCGTGCCAGACTGTTTCTTTCGGAACTCCCTTGAACAGTGTATTTCACCTCCTTGTGAGACCCTCGATAGCCTGGAGCTTGCTGCCGACGATGGGAGACAAACATGGACCGGTTGCTCACAGCAAAAACTAGCCATATGCATGAACGAGACCTGAAACTCAATGAATGATCTTTAACATCGCTAAAGGACCCGTATAATGGAGTTAGATGTAGTGTGTGTTGTTAGTTTCCAAACAGACTGTTAACACAGGTCAAAAGATCAGCTGCACCCAGAAGGAGGTGTGGGAGTGCGGTGGTGTTGGGAAGGAAGATAAAGGAGACCAGGATCAATAACTGCTGATACATTTAGACTGATATGATCAATATTTATTGAGCTACACATACAGAAGTCTGTCTCTCAGTATGGTGGAGTCGGGCCGCCGTGTTCGCTAACCCAACACGCCAGACGTCTCGGTATGGAGCTGTAGAGGTTCCTAATGGAGTCCTGTGATAATCCATCCCATGCAGATTGAACATCCTCACACAGTTCCTGCAGATGGTGCGGTAGGGGTGGAGCTGGAGTGACACCAGGCCTTGGTTCAGCTTGGTGCTGACCACGGTGGTGGTCTCCACCAAGACTAAAGCGAGACTCTTAATTACTGAAGATGACCCGCTGCCATTCTGAGTCACTCCATGACAGTCTGGCACGACACCACTGCCGTGTTTAGCGATGTGTACATGTAGTCCTGTGTCGTCTAGACGCCTGCCAATGGTGCTGGCACTGACAGGATGACTCATGGAGGGCTTCACTGCTTGCTGAAGGACACTCCAAGGAATATCAGAAAGGTTTCTTTCCAGAGAAGTGTACACGGTAAATCCCAGACCTCACAGTCTTTCCTTTTTCTCTTTTAGGTACGTACTGTCGGCTCCACAGATCCTGAAGGTGGGCACAGAAGATCGGGTGTTTGTGGAAGTTCAGGACTACAAAGGCCAAAATCCCGTAAGAGTAGCTATCAGGGTGATGAACTTCCCCAGCCAAGACAGAGATCTCTTCTCCAAAATTGTGACACTGAAGCCTGATGAAAGTTTCCAAGCTCTGGTTGATATAAATGTGAGTTTAACATTCCCGTTCAGTTGATGAATACGATGCAGTTTGGCATTTAACGGCGCAGGTTAGAATCACCTGCTGAGCCCTTAGACCTCTCATTGGAATCATGATGTATGTCTTCACAATGACCGATTCCTAAATGATTGACGAGAGCATGTTTTTTGGTAGATTCTCGGTGACGTTTTTGACAGGGACACAAAGAAGCAACACTATGTTTACCTGAAAGCCACCTTTGATGACCCTAACGGACCTCAATCCATGGAGAAAATCGTCATGGTCTCCTTCCAGTCGGGTTATATATTTATACAGACAGACAAGACCATCTATACTCCTGATAGTACAGGTGAGACACTGTTACTTTCCCTTAGGGCTGGAAGATATGGCCAATATTGATAATTATCATGATAAACATCATTATTTTTATTTATTTATTTATTTTTTTTTAAAGCTGAAATTTAAAAGCTGATTTGTGCTGCTAAGTGAAAGTTGAACAAACCAGATTGTGGGTTAAAACTGATGGTCAGATCATGACCATCGTTTCACAAACAGCGGATAATTTCACATCAGAGTGAGAAAGCTTGGTACCCAGGTTAGCTTTTTCTACCAGCTACATTGTAAACAGATTAAGTGTAGCTGTCTAGTGAGCAGCGCTAGGCTATCAGGTGTCAGCTTCAGCTTCAGGATGGAACAGTAAACATTAGCTGTATGCTGTCCTTGCTAAAAGTGGTTTCGGGCATTGTATTTTTCAGCTATACAGTTAGCTACACAATATATACTCCAGAAATCCTCCAAGGGCATGTTGCAGAATTAGGCAGGACCAAATGATGGAAATGTAACTTTTTGTAAAAGGATGAAGCCGTTTTTGTGGGTTTTAAATCACAGGATTGACAGGATTGCAACATGTACAAAGGCTCCCTCTAGGAGTCCTTCTAGGAGTCCCTCTATGGCAACAACAATGGAAATTCACTGGCACTTCCTGTTCCTGTTAGTGCACTTAAATGCTTCTACCACTAGGTGGCGCTAAACAGAATGAACAAAGGAACTAAGGCAAAACAAACTACTATCGAATCCAACACAAGCCGGCTCGGTCCATCAGCGTTAGACCATGCGGCATCCCTCCCATGACTCCCATCCCTCCCACCACATCCATGTCACAGCGTATCCTGTGTTGTTTCATCGCCCAGCCCTTCTTTCGGTTATCCTGCGGTTACTGAAACCATGGGAACCGTGAAATGATTCAGATGTCCTTGATGTCGTAAACATGGTCATGTATATACAATGCTGATTTCCTCTCCAGTGCGATACAGGACATTCCCCTTGGACGCCGAGGCGAAGGCTATAGAGCGGCCTTTCCTGGTAGACGTTGTGGTAAGTGGTTTCATTCAAACGTGACTATTTCATATTAACCATCATATTAAGTGACCGTCATTCAGAACTGACTGTATATTGCTGTAAGGATAAAGAGACTTCCGTGTGGTGTCCTGCACGTTTTCAGCCGCAGCTCGGTCTCAGCATGTGCCGTTGCCTGCTAAGTCGCAGCGCTTCACTTTCAGTTGTCGGCCACGGCTATGCCGCACACAAGCCTCCACACTAGAGGTCCCTAGCAAATGAACACAGTAAGAGAAATTCTGGGAACGTATCCCCAAAACCAACACGTAACAGCATCTCTTCAACATGCTACAGTCCTCAGGTGGCCTCTTTCCACGCAAGGGAACCAGGAAGTGTTTCATCAAAGCTGCGTTAAGCTGCGATTGTTCCATAATGCACAATTTGTTCTGGTTGGTACTTTTAGCCACTGCCTGATCCCATCTGTGTTATTTGATGGTCTGTGTTTTACGGTTATGGTAAAATCAGGGTTCTGTAAACCTGTGTGTCTAGGAGTGGTAGCGTGCATACAGGGGAATGAACCCCTGAGGCAGTAAACTAATACTGACTGTGTTCACTGTGGTTTACAGACACCAGAGGGCATCGTCATTAAAAGCGACCAGTATGCGCAGCAGAGGAGCCTGGAGTACAAACTGCCTAATCCCGTCAGGTGGGTTTTGTTGTCCAGCTGTGTCACAGTCTTGAAGGCGAGTGTTTGGTTGGTCTTTGTCATTTCCCAAACTCTGCATGTCAGTCTACCTGGTTGCACGGCCACACAGTAACCGAGCGGTTTAGAGCACTAATCCGGAGCTAGTCCCCCTGCTCCTCCGCGCGATGTGTTATCTGTGAGGAGTCAGAATGTTTCTGCTCATCAGTTTATACGTGTGAGGGTTTAGGTTTCCACACCTGAACGTCCGGACCGAGGTCACGACCATAACGCACGTCAGGATTAGCCTTATATAGCGCACACTCCCATCTTGCTGTTCTCTCTCTCTCTCTCTCCCTCTCTCTCTCCCTCTCTCTCTCCCTCCCTCTCTCCCGCTCCCTCTCTCTCCCTCTCTCTCCCTCTCTCTCTCTCTCCCTCCCTCCCTCCCTCTCTCTCTCTCGCTCTCTCTCTCTCTAGCTCTCTCTCTCTCGCTCTCTCTAGCTCGCTCTCTCTCTCTCTCTCTCTCTCTCTCTCTCTCTCTCTCTCTCTCTCTCTCTCTCTCTCTCTCTCCCTCCCTCTCTCCCCCTCCCTCCCTCTCTCTCTCTCTCCCCCTCCCTCCCTCTCT
>JAMWET010007546.1:32500-50000 GCA_024036415.1 Prochilodus magdalenae
TAGATATTAAGGAAAGGACTATATATTAGCAAAATAATTAATTATGTAAATAATTAATAATAAACAAATTGCTTGTCATACCTCCACTCCACAGTGCTGCCCAGTTTTGAAGTGAGCCTGACGCCTGACAAACCTTTCTTCCTCCTGGATTGTGAAACCTACTCGGTTGATATTAAGGCCAAGTAAGAGTTGACCCACATGCGTTATCTCATGATTCACAGTGACTTTAATAACTTCAAGCCCGGGATGGAATTAATTGCCCTTTAATTTTAATTGTATAGCTGTTGCTACAGTAACACTGACCTGACAAATCCACGTAATGGTGAAATGAGCTGTTACAGAGCTGAAAGAGAGGGTCCATCATTAAGCTAGCTTACATTTAATGAAAACTGCCTTCGGGGACTTCCAGATATTCATTTAGACAAACTTTCATCCATTCATCTTCTGAGTTGCTTATCCTCCTGGTTGGTGGGGGGATGCTGGGGCCTATCCCAGCACTCATTGGGCCGAAGGCAGCCAGTCCCACACAGGTCAGACACACACACACACACACACACATACACACACACACACACACACACACACACACACACACACACACACTCACACACACCTAGGGGGCAGTTTACTATCTGCTGTTCACCTGCATGTCTGTGGACTGTGGGAGGAAACCCACACAGACACGGGGAGAACATTCGGACTCCACACATACAGGAACCCGAATGTTCCAGCCAGGAACACGTAAACGCTAAAATGTGGCGTGTGCAAAAATGATGGCTTTGTGAAAGTTTATATTATGTCGTCGCTGTCCAATGAAAAACACGTATCTCCACTTTTGTCCATTTTTACTTTATGCATTATTTGAACACATCGGCTGCCATTTACACCGAGTGAGAATCTCATGATGAATGGACCCACAGAGACGTCCCTAACCTGTTTGAAAAGACGTCTGGTTCCATAGACTTACATTAAAGTTAAATGAGGTTTTTGGCCTCCCCTGCAAAGTTGCTGTTTTGGAAATACTTTTTTTCTTTAGGCAGCGAAGATAAGCCAATTTCTTTCTGATAATTGAAACACAAATATGTTAAAACTGGACACTAAGGTCGGGAGAACACACAGTTTCACACAGTTTGACCAGTGGTGTTAAGTTTTGCATGCCAGTGTAATTTCCTCTATAATCATTTGCGGTTTGTTTGCGGCTGATATATTATTCTTCTGCTATGTTTAATATTCTACTGTTTTTCAGGTATTTGTTTGGCCAAGCGGTTGAAGGTACTGCTTTTGCTGTATTTGGCATCTACCATAAAGGTGAAAAGATGAGCCTTCGGAGTTCCCTTGCCAGAGAGCCCGTAAGCCTATAGACACTTATACAAACACATGAACTAACCCATATCTTATAATGAGGTAATGCTGATGCTTTGCTCACCACTCCCATTTATGTGACATGGCTACTCAGTATAGTGACTTAGGGATGGCGTTCATTCACTTTTGTTCTGCACTGATTTGTTGGAGTTGCGGTTTTTAAAACGTGTGTAAAGAAGAAAAGATGGTGGACGATTTGCTAAATAGATTTGAATCAAACTGAATGTTAAAATCACTCCTGTTCCACTTAGATAGACAGATGTGGTGTAGATACAGTATTTAGAACCTTCATATGCTTTTCCTAACTGCAGCTCATATCTATAGTTTAGAAACGAGATCTACTGTGATGTGTACATGCTCAGAATGTCATGCTTCTCGTTTGAACCCTGTAGATCGTTAAAGGAATAGGTAAAGCAAAGCTCGAAAAAGAACACATCCTTTCAACCTTCCCAAACATTGAAGAGCTTGTTGGGAGCACGCTGTATATATCTGTGAGCATTCTTACTGAAAGTGGTAAGTAGAGTGCTGGTAAGCTGTTATCAGCTCTTTGTTCAGGTTTTGGGAATATGGGTATTCGGGTACATGTGAATGTGTGTATGTCAGAGATGGCCACAAGTCACAAAATATAAGTCCAAGTCAAGTCACGAGTCTTTAGGCTAGAGTCCAAGTCAAGTCTTAAGTCAATTTACACAAAGCATATCGTCACTGTCCAAAGAAAAACAAGTATCTCCAAAATGGCAACTTTACAGGAGAGGGCAAAAACCTAATTTAACTTTAATGTAAGTCCATGGAACCAGACATCTTTCCAAACAGTTTTGGGCCATTTCTGTTGGTCCATTCATCATGAGATTCTCACTCGGTATAAACATCAGCTGGTGTGTTCAAATGATGCATAAAAGTAAAAATGGACAAAGGTGGAGATACATGTTTTTCATTGGACAGCGACGATGTATAGTAACTGTAGCCTAAAGTGTAGATTTAAAAAAACACAACAGATTTACTTTGTGAGCAAAACACAACTGTATTTTTTACAGTCCAACACTTTTTTTTTTGTTTGTTTGTTTAAATGCTGCATATTTCCTTACAATATTTACTCACAAAAAATGCCATGCTCTACAACTCTCAAACAGAAACAACTAGAAGAATATCACTTTCTGTTTCGGCCTCCAACACTTCCTGTTTCAGGCCAGCATAAGGGGTTAATGCTGTATGTTATATAGCTGGAATGATGGCTAAACGGCTAAGCGGCTAGCACAAACCTATCCGGGTGTGTGTTCAGATGCCGTATCAGGTGTGATGTGGTCGATCCAGTGTCTGTAATTTGTCTCCCACACTCTCTGCACGTCGCCACTCTTCTGTTATATGCTAGGATTTTGAATTCCCTGTAACCAAAGGCTACCGCGTACGGTGCAGCCATGCTACAGTGTTGTGTTTACACTTGGCGCCGCTCACTGATATCACACACGCGCTAAAGTTGCGCCGAGTCCGAGTCGAGTCGGGAGTCATTATAGACGAGTTACAAGTTAAGTCTGAAGTCTATTTATATGCAACTCAAGTGCCCTACTAGAGTGTAACTCGAGTGCCTATCTCTGGTGTGTGTATATGTATGTATGTATATATATATATATATATATATATATATATATATATATATATATAGATATATATAGATATATAGATAGATAGATAGATATATATATATAAATATATATGTGTATATATATATATATATATATATACAGACATATATATATATATATATATATATATATATATATATATATATAGATATATAGATATATAGATAGATAGATAGATATAGATATATACATATACACATACAAATAATACCTAGAAATCCATTGCAGCAAAGAAAATGCTTTAGGGATCTCTGAAACAATGTCTAAATCCTTAACAGAGCGAGAAGGCAATAAGTACGATGGGAAATACGTTGGGTAAACCGCCGCACTTGGTAGATGAATCCCGGCAGTCATAATAAACATTTGGGAGTTACCATAAAACAATATGTAATTCAGAAATTAGAACCGTGTATTTAGATCTGTAACAAGTTTTGATGAGGAGATTTTGACTAGTTTTATAAACAGAGAATCTGTGCATATGTGGTCCAACATTTTGATAAGGTACCAGTGCTCAGTGGTGCCAAATCGATGTGCAGTACCATCAGCTTGCATGCAGCCATATTAGTGTTACGATTCTTTAACAGCCTCATATAACTCCACTGAGGGAACAGGAGAAAAAATTGTAGACGGAACAAAACATTGGGTTTGGACATGTATGTACCACAGGGTTCAATAGAGGCAGTCTGCACCACTCGGTTCTTTCCATTCCTTACTTCCCCTTCCATAAACTTTTTCATTTCTGCTGTTATAGAAAGGATAAAATTTTAGTTCATTTTAGTAAAATTTTAGTACAATTTTTTAAATTTAGTAAAAGATTGAAACTCTTTTTTTTTTTTTTTTTGTTAAAGCATATTACATACAAATTTGACTTTACACACTAGGCCGGAGGTTAGGAAGTACAGTGCTCTTGTTATTACTAAGCAATGGAACGCTTTGTGTTTCAGGAAGTGAAATGGTGGAAGCTGAAAGAAGAGGAATTCCTATTGTGAAAGCCCCCTATACCATTCACTTCACCAGAACCCCCAAATTCTTTAAACCTGGAATGCCCTTCGATTGTAGGGTACAGAAGCATCATCACCTTCATTTATTTCACCCATATAATATCGAGGTCATGCTGAAAAAGTGCAGCAAATATCTGATTTCCAAAACCTGTTGTACTGTAAGCTCACCAGACCAAAAATGAGTCAGCTTGTGTGTTTAAGGTGGTAGTACCTTCAGGCTCCTGCGGATGGCGCTGCACGAGGATGGTGGGGCTATAAATACCTGTGGGGTGTGAGTGACGGGATCCATAGATTGGGAGGAGGTGCTACAGTGCAGGGAATGTCTTGTTCCATGTGTGGAAAATGGCTCCAGAGCAGATGTTAATGATTGGCTAAAAGGAGTGACTGCATGTGGGCGTGGCCAAAGACCATAGTGTGAAGGAAGTAGCTGAGTCTGCAGGTGTATGGAAGCAGAATTGTGCCAGAGAAGGCATCCACCAAATCTGGCCCACCCACACGATTCTGTGATGTAAGAGTGTCTGAACATTGATGTGGCTACATCCAGAAACTTGCCCAGTACATGTCCAATCCAGTCACCGCTGTTACTATTCTGGTACAGGTGTTATATGCTGTTTGGTATGTTGTAGTCACAGATGACTAATTTATCGTTTGGTGAGATTATTATGAGATAATGTCTGATTTTATAAAATTGCTCATAGCTGCTTACTTTGATTAATATATGATTTGATAAAGGAGAAAAAAGGAAACTATTTAAAAGTTCTAAAGTGTGCGTAAATGGCAAATTGGGGTGTAAAAGTCTTTGACCTCATATAAAATCTCGATTTTTTTCCTTTTAACCTGCAAATTTACCACAAAATGTTTTAGAAGTAAAATTTTTCTTCATTGTTCTTCATTCTTCATATCGAAACTAAATTGGCGACACTGGCATGTTAAGGTTTTTTCACAAAAACATGTTTTATTAATCTTTTCTGATAAAACCGGTATTCAGAAAACTCAGAGGGATATTTAATCTATAAACTGGCATCAAAGCGAAAGCCGGAAATGCCAAATACTGAGAAATTCTGAAGTTCATGTTCGGATTTCAGAAGCTCTACTTCCACTCACATTGTTGTGCTAGTGTTCTCTATATTATTCTCTATATTAAATTAGACCCAAAGGCCAAATAGAACCATTTTACTAGTGGGCTGGATCTTCTGGACCCCCCACTGCCCCGCCTGTCCTTCTCGTTTGGCATTTTTGGGCTAAGGATATCTTTAATAGTTCACACTCTCTTGGCTATTTCAAAAGGTGTATGTAACGAACCCTGATGAGACACCAGCAAGCGATATTGAGATACAAGTGACTGATGATCCAGAGAATCACAAGGCAAAGACCAATAAGAACGGGATTGCCAAATTCGTCATCAACACCAAGAAAGAAGCCTCCACTCTGGATATCACTGTAAGCCTCATTTTTATATTTTCTGATGTTTTGGTTTTCTGTGACGCACTGTCTCGCCACCGTTACCTAACACACAACGTTAAAGGCCTAAAGGTTTCAAATTAGAGCTGAACTGATCAAACGCGGATGGGAGGCTCCCAGACAGATGCACTGTATGATAAACAGGACACTAAGGTTGGGAGAACTCACATAGTGCAACCATAGTGACTGTTTCTGTGTGTCAAACATTCTGTCAATAATCAAAAAGGTTAGTAATAAAAATTATATATATATACAGATCTGGAAATAAATTAGAGAGCATTCAGTTTCTTCTTAAATCAGCATCTCCACATGTACAGCAGGTTCTTAGTGAGGAACCGAAGGTTGGGTTCTAGCTTTACTGGCAGATACAGTGAGCGTCTGGTTCATAAGAACAAGGTCAAGCAGCCAACACACAGGACAACACAGCTACAGGCTGGAAGAGGGCCAAACCCACTCTCTACTGACGGTGATGAGCGCCACCTCAGTCCAGTGTCCCTTACCCACCGTAAGATGACCTCAGGTGACCTACAGAGAGACTGGCGAGCGGTGGCTGGGGTGAAACGCACAGTGAGCATGGTTCTAAAAACAGGCTTCTGGAGGTCATTAGTGATTTTCTAAATACACAGATCTAATACAATATCTGATCTGGAGTTTGGGTTCCAGTAGTGTAGAGAATCAAACAGAACCAACACAAACCCAGAACCTGTACAACTAGAGGAACCCATCAATCTGAGATGGACTCCTACAGTTTTCCAGAGGTGTAGAGGCACACACTGGAGGATAGGTTGTTCTATTAGCATGCTAAAGGCTACACGTCTGTCAAGGGTGCTACAATAAGTTTACAGGCACACAAAGTGACTACTAGCGAGCGTCAGGCATGTTAGTTTGGCATTGCAGAGTAGAACGGCTAGCCGATCATGCTGCTCCATACTGCCCCCTGCTTCCCAACAAGTAAAAACTGAACGCTAGTGTGAACGAGTGACAGACGAACAAACGTCTTTCGGAAGTGCTTGCTTGAGATGTTTGTTAATGTTGGTGCTAGGTTTTGGTCAATGTCGGTAGACCTAGCGAAGACAGAGAGAGGATAACATGCAGTTGAAATGAAGATCATGTTCATGTGTCTGAATAAAAATATTAAAAAATGTAATCAAATATTTATCCTAATATCCTCACAAATCTGCTGACGGCTGTTCTACAGACTGAATATGAAGATGAGGGAGGGTGGAACTGAGCGTTACCTCTGATTTTCCATTCTATTCAAGGTTAATATCCCTATACCAATTCTGACACGGATGCCGAAAGCCTAAAAAGCCTAAAAAGGAAAAACCACCTAGCTGAACTGAACTAAAACGAGTTCTGTGGTAGTAATAAATAAAGTTAGCGTTCCAATCTGTCACACAAAGATCTTCAAACCTGGTCTACGGTTTTGGCTCCAACCTACCTCACAATGCCATGGGATGAAGGACCTCGTTTTGAGGATGAGTTTTGGAGTCTTGTTTGGAAATATCCACGAGAGTTTAAAGCCTGTACCATCCTGGTATATGGCCATAGGGTTTGTTTAGCTGCAACACTGTCCCAGGATGAGTTTTCCCTTTTATTTTTTTCATTCTTTGCTTAAATATTGTACTAACGAACTGTCTGTTTCTCCGGAAGGTACGTACAGTTCAGGAAAATCTGTCGGAAGCAAGCAAGATGACGGCTCATGCCTACAAGCCTAAAGAAGGTTCCCAAAACTACCTGCACATAGACATAACTACTGGATTACTGACAGTCGGGAATCAACTCAGCCTCAAGCTGAATCGAGGCAGTGAGTCAGGGGATCAGGACTTTACTGTTATGGTATGTATTTACGTCCTCACTTTCACTTCCACACTTTCGTATATACCCCAATTCAAACGTACACATTTCCACAGGAGGGAAAGGTCACGGTCCGTTTACTGTCTGGCACGTTCTGGGTCTGATTACATCATTATTGATAATAACCAATAACTGTCAGAGTTACTAGTTTAACATGGTAGAGCAGTATGTAGTAAAGCTTTAAACGTTGGACCGTTATATGACCCTGCATATCTGCTGCGGAGAACTGCGCCACAGCAGCTTAGGCCTAAAACACGGCGTCCATCAAACACACACACACGCTGCTGCGGCAGGGCTACGGTTCAGGGGTATTGTTTGGATTTTGCCATGGCTGTTTGAAGCTAATGCATTATTATTATTATTTATTTATTATTATTTATTGATCTTACGCTTTGTTTGATCTAGGTTCTAAGTAAAGGGCGGATTATAAAAACACTCCGTCACCAGAAGTCCAGTAGTTCGGTGATAGCCGTGCCACTGGACGTCACTAAAGAAATGCTCCCCTCTTTCCGTGTGGTGGCTTATTACCATGTGGGTGCCGATGAGGTCGTGGCTGACTCGATCTGGGTGGATGTGGAGGACACATGCATGGGATCGGTAGGTGAAGCCTTAACCCAGGTGTGTCGGTATACAAGCTCATTAGCAATCAGCTGCTAGAAATTTGTATTTATTTATTTATTTTTTATTATATTTTGTCCAGTCAAGGTTACTCTGCTTATGGTTCTACAACTCCATAGTTAGTATTTTCATTTTAAGCACCTCTATTTCCTATTCCTATCTAGCTCACCGAAGGAGGGTCAAAGTGATGAGCACAGCATTAGAATACATACTAGTTAACATGAATGAGCTAAAACTGATCAGATAAACAACAGAGATGTTTTAACAGGCTCTTTAGTAAAGACTGCGACTCTACATAGAACCAGGAGCACTCAAAGAGAATCATTAACATTGATTGATGAAGAAAGTGTTGCGCATCGTTCTTTTATAGCCCCTAAACACACAGTCAAGTCACATTATTATGACCAGGATGCTCCTTTTGATGGCAGCAGTACATAGCTCATGAAGGAAGTCATGTTTCTGTGGCATTCTCTGGGCCCCTCATCCATGTGAAAGTCTCAAGACCCACAGATCTCAACCCATGTGGGAACGAATCCGTCCTCATGTACACCCATACATGCTGATGACCTTCCCTGGGTCGGATGGGATCTTCTACCAAAACAATCCGACATGCCACACGGCTAAGAACGACCAAGCCTTCCAAGTACTACCCTGGCTCTGCTAATTCCCCAGACTTGAACCCAACTGAGAGTCTGTGGGACCACCTCCATCTTTATGGTCGCCCTATGGATCCTCCCCCACGCTCCCTCTAGCAGCTGTGGGCTGCACTACAGTCAGCATCGCTCCAGAGAGCGGGGACAAAGTACCAGGACCTTTCTGGGTCACTCCAAGCCCGTCTAGCTGCTGTCTGTGCTGCACACGGCGGTTACTCTGGATATTAGCCAGTGGTCAATAATAATCCAGTTCAGTGGCTCATTAACTAGTCACACGGTTTGACTGTCTCATCAAGTTGGGAAGACTTCAGCATGTGTGAGGCTCTGCTGACCGTGCTCTTTCTTTCTGACGCACAAAGCTCAGTGTTACTGTAGATGATGAAAAGGCAGCGTACAATCCAAGAAGTTCCATAAAGCTGAAAATCACTGGTGATCCGGGGTCAAAGGTCGGCCTGGTAGCTGTGGATAAGGGTGTCTACGTCCTCAACAACAAGAACAGACTCACCCAGAACAAGGTCAGTGATTTCCAGCAAACAGTATTTAATATATATATATATATATATATTTATGTGTGTATTTATTTATCTACTTTATGGTCATTTGAAAAAATTGCTGTCCCACGTTTTCACATCCCAACTCCCAATCCCAATCCCCATGCCACATAGTGAGTGGGTTAGGTTATGACTTTAGGGAAACGTCTCAGAGTCTGAAACTGAGACTTCATACATTAAGAATCTGAAAATCTGATCAATCAATCAATATTTATTTATATAGCGCTTTTTACAACCAACGTTGTCTCAAAGCAGCTTCACAAAAAATCAATTTGTCATACAAAGAAAAGAACCACAAGGTTAATGTACAGACATGTGAGAGTGGAAAAACCGGGTCCGAGCCCCCCTTGAGCAAGCCAGAGGCAACAGTGGCGAGGAAAAACTCCCTTGGGTAAGGAAGAAACCTCGAGAGGGACCAGGCTCAAGGGCGGAACCCAACCTCCTCAGGTCGAACCCGGATGAGAAGAGAGAGACAGACAGAATTAACAAAGAGGAACATCTAATAGATCCAGTCTGATTAGATCCAGTCTGATTAGATCCAGTCTGATTAGATCCAGTCTGATTAGATCCAGTCTGATTAGATCCAGTCTGATTAGATCCAGTCTGATTAGTCCAGGAGGCAGTAACTGCAAGTTGGAGCCGACCATAAGCATGGCCAGACGCTGGTCAGTGTAAGGTTGTGGTCATGCCGGGTGATGAAACAGGACAGGAGACACACAGTGGCGCTCAGGTGCCTCTATCCACTCTGGGGGTTCTGATGTGATCACGTCAGTCCAGTGCTTAACAAAGAAGAGGAAAGAAAGAGAGAAAGAAGGATAGAGATAGGGAAGGTAAGAGAGAAAGAGATGGAGACAGACACTGATTAGGAGGATTAAGGATTAAGAGGTAGATACTGTAATTTGTTGAATTGAGTGTGTGTAGTCCTGAGAGTCCTGTAGAGGATTCCTCAGCGCTGGTAGCCCCTCAGTGTGATCCGTCAGGAATGATCCGCTCATAGAGGAGACAGACAAGAGGGAGAAGTTTGGGTATTGGTCCGTTTATGGAGAAATGTAAATTACTGATGATTTGATGTGCAAAGCACTTCATTACGTACACTTCCATCTACACTCATCATCCACTATATTAGTTCCACGGCCCATATAGGAGTTCCCGACACTGTATTACCCTGTTCTTCAAAGGTCAGGACCCCCACAGGACCACCACAGAGCAGGGATGATGTGGGTGGTGGATCACTCTCAGCACTGCAGGGACACTGACGTGGTGGTGGTGTGTTAGTGTGGGTGGTGCTGGTGACACTGTGACACAGCAGTGCTGCTGGAGTGTTTAGACACTGTGTCCACTCACTGTCCACTCTATTAGACACTCCTACCTTGCTGCTCCACCTTGTAGATGGACAGTCAGGGACGATAGCTCATCTGCTGCTGCACAGTGCAGTGCTGGTCATCCTCTAGTCCAGAATCAGTGGGCACAGGACGCTGCCCACAGGAGGCTGCCTCACAGGACGCTGCCCCACAGGACGCTGCCTCACAGGATGCTGCCCCACAGGACGCTGCCCCACAGGACGCTGCCCCACAGGACGCTGCCCCACAGGACGCTGCCCCACAGGACGCTGCCTCACAGGACGCTGCCTCACAGGACGCTGCCCACAGGACGCTGCCCCACAGGACGCTGCCCACAGGACGCTGCTGGCTGGAAAGTTTTGGCAGGTGGACTATCCTCAGTCCAGCACTGACACTGAGCAGCACTGCTGTGTCTGATCCACTCACACCAGCACCACACACACTAACACACCACCACCATGTCAGTGTCACTGCAGTGCTGAGAATGATCCACCACCCACATCATACCTGCTCTGTGGTGGTCCTGTGGGGGTCCTGACCATTGAAGAACAGGGTAATACAGTATACAGAGGAACAGATGGACTACAGTCTAGAGCAGAGTCCTCCTGTATATTTATTTATTTATATATATATATATATATAAACACACACACACACCCACTGTACTTTCGTTCCTGCGGACAGATCTGGGACACCGTAGAGATGCATGACCTAGCCTGCACGGCCGGCAGCGGTAAAGACAGTATGGGGGTGTTCTATGATGCAGGACTCCTGTTCATGTCTAACTCAGGAGGAAGCTCCCCTGATAGAAGAGGTATGCCATGTCACACACTGATTCTGATTTGTTGGCGTATATAGGTTTTTCTGATGCTTAAGGTTGTTTCAAGAGTACATTTCAACATGCAGAACGATAGTTTGTGTTTATGATTCGTTCTGTGCCTCAGTAACATTTATAAAGCTCTTTAAACTTCACTTTGGTTAAACTGTAAGAGGAGAAGAACCCAGCTTTGTCAGGTTTGTTGGACAGGGTAGAGTAGCAGCACTTATGCTGGTAAATATCTGGACTCATTGGATTACCTGCATTGGATTAACTCATTGGATTACCTGGATTAATTGGATTACCTGTTAATGTTATACATTTTCTTTCTGTTTTTCTTTCCCTTTGTGAAGATTTCTCCTGTGCCTCAGAACCCAAAAGAAAACGACGTGACCTCACCAAAGCACAACTCAGAAAGACCCTGGGTCAGTATAACCTAAAACTCTGGAATACGGCCTTATACCATAATCTCCGACATTGGGAAGAGCACAGCGGCGTGCAGTTTAGTTCCTTCCCGCTCCAAACTGGCCAACTCGACTGATACGGTGATCATTTGAAAGAAAATGTTCCTAAAAAATGTTTCCTGTTTTAGTTTTCGGCATTCTTGGGTTTGGTTTGGAGCCTCTTAAAAATCTCAGTTTGAAGGGCCATGTAGCCTTGACACTTCACACCTCCAAATAAACAACAGTCGGGATATCCCTACCCCTAGATGTGAACGCACACAGCGGAGGGGTAGGGCTAAGTGCTAGGGGTGAAATGGGATTGGGCCTTAATCTGTACCTTAGATCGGGGTTGGGGGTGGTTCTAGTCTAACACACCTTTTGCTGAATACACAAAAGGGGTGTTGGACTAGAAACTCTGGACAAGCTGTCTGCCTTACGTTTTCTCAAAATGCAGTTCACTGATCTGTTAAATGTGACATGTTCTTAAATTCAAATTTAAGTGGTCTTAGATTTTAAGACGCAGGATGGACTTTATATGGACGGGTGAAATGTCTGGAAGGCACTTTGTAGTAGGGCTGGGCCCGCCATGTTGTGAGTAGTTGTGTTTATATAAACAGGAGAAAGGTTTATGCCGGGCTGGTTTGGGTTCTGGTTTGGGTTCCAGGACCTTTATGTTGAATAGTCTGAATACGGGTGGAGTGGTGGGTTCCCGGAGTGGTTTAGGCTGTTAGAGCTGGAGAGGCTCGCCATGTTTGGTGCTGTTTTTAGCAAATAAAAAAGGCTGGTTTTTGGATGCTAATCTTTAGGGCTGTATCCGACTCAGAATTTTGTCAGTGGAATCGGATTCGCCCGTCCTGGTGGACGATTCGACTATTCGTTAATGTTTTTTCTCCATGTACATTATCTAGTAATCAGTAAATCAGTCTGCACACGGTTCAGATCTGATCTCCTCATTTAGAGAGTCAGCAGAGTCACAGGAACATATTTCTGAACTAAAAGAGGCGGGGCTTATGATGATTGATCTGAACTGGAGCCTGATTTAATTACAGGATACAGCGTCGGGCAGCAGCGCGTATTTATACTAAACATTAGCGCTTATAGCTTACAGTATTTTTAATTTCACTCCTAACAGCTTCTTCAGTAGGAGGACCCTTCGCCTTTCATCTCTCATAAATAATGACCTGATAAATGAAACCAGATTAGTCCATATTTAAATTATTTTTAGATGAAAAGAAGAACGGTAAACCTGAAACCGTTTATTATATTCCCTGCGCTAAAATAATTATCTCTCGTTTATCAGCAGGCGTATTAATGCATGTACTGATCCTTAAATAAAAATAATCTTTGCTGTAGACGAATAAATAAACATATCTGTAATTTAGATTCTAAAATTATATTAGAATTACAATAAAACAAACGTCTCCGCTCCGTTATTCCTTCACCGCAAACCGTCGCTACGTCTAAAACGAAAGTCAGCTCCCTCGTGTGAAGCAGTGTTGGATGTCTGACTAAATGAAGAGCAGAATTCGGTTTCATTTGCTCACACGCTTTCTCTGAGACATCGCTCCACCCGTGCTTCTCGGCCTTAGCTTCCTAAGCGGTGAACCACCAGCGCACGCCGTCATGTGGATTTAATTGTTTAGCTAGCACGCGTCACAGCCCAGCTAGAACTTACATATATATTCATTATTCCCCTTTAATAATTATTAACATGTCTTTTTACATTCTTAAAGTTCTTGTGCATTTTTGTAAGCTTTAGTCTGTTTTATGGAAGAAAAAACGGTCACTGTTGTCAGTCGGCTTGAAGGGTCTCAGCCGACTTAAAGGGTCTCCAACTGATGATTCGATTCGTCGACTTCTAGAGGGCAGCCCTACTAATCTTACACAGTGCTGTTTTCTTTTACTGATAAAGAAAAAAACCTGAATATTCCAACCCCAACCAAACTGAAAGTGGAATACCTACCCAATTAAGGAATATCGGAATAGTTGAATATCCTCCATTTACAATGCTGGAATTGTCCAATATAAGGCTACTTTGGAATATTATTGAAACATCCTGATAAAAAGTGTCTGCTGAAGGCTTTATACTCTTATTCTAATTCTTCGGAAGTAAAGTCGTTCTTCTGTTGTGTTATTTATGGGTCTATAAATTTGAAAATGGTTCTGCACCAATACATGTTATGGTATTATAATATATACTGTATATACACACACACCATGTTAACTGTCAATCTAAAGACCATATTCATCATGCAAAGAACCATTTAAGCATGCCTTTACTAAAGAACCTTTGAGGAACCATCTGTTTGTAAGTGTAAACGTGATCGCTGGGAGTTGTCACTGAGTAACCTCTACGGGGTCAGCCTTCCAGTCAGTGCACTGTATTGTAAATGAGATGGAGTAACACTGGTTTACTTTCGTAGTGGACGGTTACAGTGAGAACCTGAAGCGCTGCTGCTTGGATGGAGTGGTGGAGAACTTTCTTGGTTACACCTGCGAACGCAGAGCCGAGTATATTCAGGATGGAGACGAATGCCGCGAGGCTTTCCTGAACTGCTGCGCAAAACTGGCCAAGGTAAAAGGCGAGTCACTTCAGGAGGAGCTGCACTTTTCCAGAAGTAAGGACCGACTCCAATTACAGAGAGACCACCTTCATTTATTTCATTCCAGTGAAGTGGCCAGTAAGCGCTAGTGATTTCTCATAATCAGTTTAAAAAAAGCGGAAGCTTAAAAAAAAAGAAATGTATTCATTTTTTTGGCCGTTTGTCTTTATTACAGCGATTAGAGCATTTTCAGGAGACTTTGATAAAAAAAAAAACAGAGAATGTGTACTTAATAGCTATTTTGACTGGAGATTAAATAAATTATTGGGTGGTCTCTAAATTTTGCACAGTACTGTGATTATTTATACACACTCATCATCAAAAAAGAACAGCTGCACCCAGAAGGAGGTGTGGTGGTGTTGGGAAGGAAGATTAATATTTCTCGGATCAATAACTGATAAATTTAGACTGATATGATCAATATTTATTGAGCTACACATACAGAAGTCTCTCAGTATGGCGTCGGGCCGCCGTGTTTGCTAACCCAACACGCCAGACGTCTCGGTATGGAGCTGTAGAGGTTCCTGATGGTGTCCTGTGATAATCCATCCCATGCAGCTTGAACATCCTCACACAGCTCCTGCAGATGGTGCGGTGGGGTGGAGGTGGAGTGACCTTGGTTCTGACCACGGTGCCTCTACACACGGATTCGTTGGGCGTCTCCACCAAGACTAAAGCGGGACTCGTCACTGAAGATGACCCGCTGCCATTCTGAGTCACTCCATGACAGTCTGGTACGACACCACTGCAGTGTTTGGTGACGGTGACGTGGTGTTAAGGACAGTCGTGGTAACGGTCTGTGTGCATGTCGTCCTGGGTGGTGCAGCCGTCTGCCAGTGGTGCTGCACTAACAGGATGACTCATGGAGGCACCACTGCTCACTGGATGTCCACAATCGTGGCTGCTGGGTCAGTCAGGTACAGGAATAAGGCCGGCCCTTGGTAACACACATGTGCGGTCGAGCGTGCAACTTGAATCGTTGGCATATGTCATGATGTCAAACCTCCCCACCAAGTTTCACTCCTGTCGGCTGATTCCTTCAGGGTGCAGCTCTACCTTAGCACAGTACTGCTTACAGTGAGTGTAGTATGTAGTGATTGTTTATTTGTGTGACAAACATAGAGACACTATTCTAAACATTATAGTGTTGTATAAACGTTTCTCTTCCTTCAAGGCGAAGAAGAAGAGGATGATGATGAAATGTTTGATGAAGATACAACACGTTCATACTTTCCCGAGAGCTGGATGTGGATGGATGTAGAGCTTCCGGACTGTAAAGAGAAAAAGGAATGGTCAGTAGGAGATTTTATGATACAAATATTGGCAGAAAATAAAAAGTCTTTTTTAGACTTTAAAGCTTTCAGCTCAAAACACATTATAACAGTACAGCAATATGGGCACTGATGCCTAATTCTACAGTCTGCTTTGTTATATTGTCCATGTAATGGTAAACCATTTTCTATGTTGAAACAGTTTCAGAATATCATCGCTGTCCAATGAAAAACATGTATCTCCAATTTTGTCCATTTTGACTTTTATACATCATTTGAACACACAAGCTGCTGTTTACACTGAGTGAGAATCTCATGACGAATAGACCAACAGAAATGGCCCAAAAGTGTCTGGAAAGATGTCTGGTTCCATTGACTTGCATTAAAATTGAATAAGGTTTTTGGCCTCTCCTATAAAGTTGCCATTTTGGAGATACTTGTTTTTCTTTGGACAGCGACGATATACTGGTCACTTCTCAGGGCACATTGTCAAACTCACCTGCAAAACAGCCCAATTTGAACTCATTCTGTAACTTTTTTGTAGAGTTCTGAGCAACACCACCACCCTCCATTTTATTCCCTATCCCAAACAAGCATTCCACACTCAGGGGTCAAGATCCCTTGCTCAAGGGCAAGACTCCTAGTGCTGCATTCGCCTACTCGAGTAACATGATTAAATTAGATTGTCTGCCACATGCTAGATATGTAAAATTTTATAAACTCATTATCAAAAAATAGCTGCACCCAGAAGGAGCCAACCGAATGATGACTCTGAAATTTAGAGGGTAGGTTTGACATTGTGAGACTTCGGCCGTAAATGTGAGGAAAGCAGGGATGGACCTTATCGCTGCACCTGACTGACTATATAGGGTCACCCTGTTGTGCACGCTTTTTGCTAACTTGTGCTGTGTAGTTAAGCATCGTAGGGCTCCAGAATGTGGGATGGTCTTATCCCAATGTGTGATTTTACACTACCACGCTGTTGGGGGCAGTAAAAAGAAGGCACACACCAACAACATGAAGGATCTGAGAGACCTCACAAACCATAGAGATTGTCCAACATGTGTGGAGTGACCCAACAGGACTTCTGGAATTCTTCAGGAATTCTACGACCAGCATTGGCCTCCATGTCTCATCCTGTTAGTGCCAGCACCGTTGGCAGACGGCTTCAAGACACAGAACTACATGCATGCAGACCGTCCTTAACACCACGTCAATGTCGTCAAAGACTGAAATGATGTTGCCAGACCATCATGCAATGTCATGGTATCGCACCACCTCCATCCCTACCGCACCATCTGCAGGAACTGAGAATATTTAAGCTGCATGGGATGGATTATCACAGGACACCATTAGGAACCTCTACAGCTCCATACCGAGACGTCTGGCATTCTGAGTTAGTGAACATGGCGGCCCGACGCCATACTGAGAGACAGACTTCTGTATGTGTAGCTCAATAAATATTGATTATATCAGTCTGAACTTCTATTAAAGTATAAAACTATTGTAATAGTAGTATATCTAGTAGCAACTATGTTAATAGTTCATTGCTGTCCAATGAAAATCATGTCTCTCCATTTTTGTTTTTTTTACTTTTATGCCTCATTTGATCACATGAGCTGCTGTTTACACTGTGTGGAAATTTCATGAAGATCAATCAACAGTAATGGCCCAAAATGACTGGGAAAACATCGAGTTCCATTGACTTCCATTCAAATTAAAGGAGGTTTTTGTCCTCCCCTGTAAAGTGGCCATTTTCTTTGGACAGCGACGATACACAATATATACTGAATAATCTCATACTGCTATTGTACTCTTTCCTACAATAAGTTCAGCAGTTCAGTCCTTTCTGGGTGCAACTATATTTCTGACGATGAGTGTTA
>JAMWET010007546.1:55000-100000 GCA_024036415.1 Prochilodus magdalenae
CAGTCAGCAGGAATCACGCAAAGCTGCACACCCTGATACTGATTTGCCTCATTTTCCTTACAGTAGATTGGGAAAATCTTTAGAGTTTGGGGAAAGCTCCAGAGACAAACTTGGCAGTTTGTCAACTTGTTCAGATCCAGTTATCTGTAGTATGTTTGGAAGTAGCAGAAAAGAGAACAAGTCTTTCCTAAAATGAGTCATTTAATTGTTGCATTCTGTTTATTTCTTATTCAGAGCTCAAATTTAATATTTACGTCATTACGGCTTACTGAAAATATCTCACCACCTTTTACAGCCACAGAACTAGGGACCACCACATCAGCCTCGGGTCAGAAAGCATGATTCAGGACTGACTGTAAAGCGAGGGATGCTGTTCTGGTGTTTACACCCTAGCTAAAGGGTGTAGCTCACTCTTCTCCTGGCTCGTCTTAGCCTCCCTGTGCTGGTGAGCCTCAGTAAAGAGTTCGCCTCTGTCCAGCCAGGTCAAATTATTTATATAGCACCTTATCAGACAGATGTTGTCACGCAGCAGCCTTACAGATAATCCGGGTTCCCAAGGGAGCAAGAAAAAGGGGACGGTGGCAAGGAAAAACTCCCCTCAGAGGAAGAAATCTGGGAAACACTGGATACTGGATGGCAAGACAAACACAAAAGCTACATTTACATTTATGGCATTTAGCTGATGCTCTTATCCAGAGCGACTTACAAGGGTAATCATATTACAGGTAGGTCAATGTGGTGTTAGGAGTCTTGCCCAAGGACTCTTATTGGTGTAGCACAGCACAGTCACCTAGACTGGGAATCGAACCCTAGTCTCTCACATGTGGTGGTTCCCTGCAGGGTAGTGGCGTAGTCCGCTGAGCTACACCAACCACTGCTATAATGATGGACAGGCCGATTATAGCTATAAGCTATAAACGATGATGGACATATGACCAGTTCTGTTTAGCTTCTAGCCAGCCAGCCAGGTGAAGAGAAGAGTCAGGGAGTTGGGTGAGTCACCCTGACTGGGAAGCATAATGCGGGACCAACATGTTAGAGTGTCCAGCCTCAGTCCCTCTCCCAGCTGCCTGGGAGCGTCGTCTTTTTAGTTTTGTAACACGTTTCCAAAAAGTTGGTTCACTGTGCAAAGTGTAAACGCAACAATGTGTACATTATGCAATCCTATACGTCGTTCAAAACAGAACCAAGACGGCATGTCACTGGTTTTTAAAACACACATGCCCATTTCAGATTGGAACCAGTCCCGAGACAGGAGAAACAAGGGTTATCACAGGTGCCACGAAAGACTGAAGTTATGTAATGCTTAACACACAGCCAATGGAGTGTCTCACAGCCAAAAAGGTTAACTGGCAACTGGTCAGTGACATAAATGGGGGTCAACAGAAGACTGCACGGCGCATAGTGCAACAATTCAAGAAGAATGTTCCTTAACATACAATAACAGAATATTGAGACCCAGAGGGATCCTTGTACGCAAGGGACAAGGCCCCAAACCAGCACTGGATGGCCGAGATCTCCGGACCCTCAGCTCTGCCCTAAAAACAGAGCACTGCATGTGAATACGTTTTGTCGCTGTGGAGTTCAAAGAAGAAACCAGATATACACAGAACCAGAAACGCCGCCTCTTTCTCTGGACCCAAGCTGAAGCAAGGTGGAAATGATGGACGCCGTGTCCTCCAGGCTAAAGTGGACAGGAGCCTTCATATATAGCCAGCAGTGATGGTATAGGGGGGGCATGGCCCGGGGTGATCTGCACATCAGTGAAGCTCCAGTAATGCTGAACGGTGGTACATATGTGATCTGGAGCAACATGCGCTCGACCCAGCTGACGTCTTGTTCAGGGAAGGCCTTATTTCAGCAGGACAATGAAACACATTCTGCCAGTGGTAAAAGAGTCCAGTGCTAAACTGACCTCCCTGCGGTCCAGACTGGTCAACCACTGGAAACATTTAGAGCATCAGTAAAAGAAACAGAAGACAGAGGAGCTCAAATCCATCAGCAAGCAGGAATCCACATCGTCTCCTTGGTCCGCGCACATATTTAAAAAATCCTCTCAGTATGTCAGCGTTTTGGGAGACAGGGTTGTACCCTCACAGCTGGTCTATATGAGGGCTTGGATGTGTCCATCATGACATGGCACACACTTCCATTACAGCGTGTGCGGGTGTGTGCGTGTGTTTGTGTGCGTGCAGGTAAGCCGATATCACAGCTGGTAAATGAGGCCATCAGCGGGAGGGGTCTTGACAGCCTGATTAAGGTACCATCAGGATGTGGAGAACAGAACTTGATGGCTATGGTTCTGCCTCTGATTGCAACACATTACCTGGACAGAACCAATCAGTGGGAGGACATCGGAGTGGACAAGCGCACTGAGGCGCTGGGACACATTACTACAGGTCAGAGAAATATTCCTCCTTACTGCGTCACATCGCTATATCCTCGACTGAGACTTTGATCCAGATTATACATAGTAGAGTCACATTATTATGACCACTTTAACTCGTGAAGTCGCATGTCGTAAGCTGGCCTGGTGGGTACTGAAGGTCTCAACCAGGGTATGAGTCCGAACTTGCAGATCACTTCCACCCATACACACTGATGGTCTTCCCCGGGTGGATGGAATCGTCTAGCGACCCAGTGCAGCGTGTCACATGACCTTCAATATCATATGAATTGGACACTCGAAATGCCCAGCCTGACCAGAGTGGCTGTGAAGTACCTGGAGCACAGAGCGTGGGATGAGAGGGGCAGTGTATAGAGTGCCCTGGTAGACGTGTATAAGCCGCTCTGAGGTGTGCTCTGTCTCTCTCAGGCTATACCACCGAGCTCAAGTATCACAAAGAAGACGGATCTTTCGCCGTTTATCCCTCTAACAAAGGCAGCACCTGGTCAGTTCCTTCTCTCTCTCTCTCTCTCTCTCTCTCTCTCTCTCTCTCTCTCTCTCTCTCTCTCTCTCTTTCTCTTTCTCTCTCTCTTCTCTCTCTCTCTCTGTCTCCTTCTCTGTCTCTGTCTGTTTCTCTCTGTGTCTGTGTCTTTCTATCTCTGCCTCTCTCTCACACACACACACTATCTATATATATATTTCATATACTATATATTTTTTTTTGTGAATTAATTTGTGTTCGAACCTTTTTGTACATTTAATAATAAAATGTCATTTTAAATGGGTCCTAAATAGATCATTCTACAAATCAGGTGTGATGTGTGTTTGCAACATTTGATGAGTTGATGCATCATAGTAATATTTATAATATTTTAATTAATTAATATTTTATTTTCTTCTTTTTGGGGGCACGTTTTACACAGTTGACGAAGTGCTTTACAGACAGTTGTCATATTTATAGAGACGAAGAAGACATGAGAGTTTGACTTCAGTGCAGCGTTACAGAGAGAGAGCTTTAGATGTTTATTGAAAGTGAGCACTTTTCAGTTTAGGCTCATGACCAGGTGTTTCATTACAATTTCAGTTTTCATGGAGTTAAAGTTTCATAACTGCTATTGGTCAGTAAGTACAGAGAAAAAGAGACCTGAAATTCTCTTTAAATTAAATCATTAAAAGCTGCATATTTCTAGTGTGTGTGTGTCAGTGTGTGTGTCAGTGTGTGTGTCAGTGTGTGTGTGTGTGTGTGTGTGTGTGTGTGTGTGTGTGTTTTCCAGCATGCTGTTCTGTAAATATATTTGTATGATGAACTCATGACCATGAACCTACATTTCTATCTATCTGTGATAAGTGGGATGGATACAGCTAAAATGTTTAAAAACTGAATTTCACCTGAAACATGAGCACATCCTTTATTAAATATTGTTCTGCAGTTCTGCTTTTATTTCTTTTATCCCTCTCCGTCTTTCAGTGAAGGTGACTTCGTGTTTCTCACTGTGGCTGTTTCCCTCCAGGCTAACTGCATACGTCGTCAAGATGTTCAGTATGGCGTCCAATCTGGTCAGAATAGACCCAAAGGTTATCTGTAGCGCCATCAAGTGGTTGACTCTGAATGCACAGATGCCCGATGGAGTGTTCAGGGAGGTGACACAGATTTACTCCAGTGCTATGTGGGTAAGCCATGACTGCAGACTGAGCGCTTCTGTGACGTTTTGAAACAATATGAAGGTACACATACTAGTGTAATGTGTTGGACATGTGCCATTGAGACACAATTCTTTTTCTTTTTCTTTAAAAAAGAAATTAAATTAATTTTACCCAAACTAAACTAAACCATGTACCTCTGCCTCCTGTCTTTGAGATAAAACTTTACTGATCAAATCTTCTAGGTGCTATGCAAATTTCAAAACGCTGAAACACGTGGTGGAGTATTTTTCACAACATTTTAAACTTTTAGCTTTAAAGTAGCTTCGGATCATTGCAAAATTCTAAACTAAATCAGAACTCTGAAGGTCAGTAATTATCAAAATAACTTTAATTAGTTTGGTGACTCCTTGACAGCGACTACAGTATAGGTTGTCTGGCTGGCACCAGTTTCGGTGGGTTTGGTAGGGTTGCATGAATGGTTTCCGTTCTACTGAATGGGTTCCAAGTCAGAATTGAAAACGCAGTTTAGGCATAGACTGAAATGCTTTAGCTTTGAGTGACCCAATACCTTAATTATATTTATTTTATTCTTAAAAGAATAAATCCTGTTTTCACCAAGTTGTTTAAAGAGACTTTCTTTGATATAGTGTCTTCATACAGGGCAAATCTTCACAGCTGTCAATGACTGCTTTTGTCCTCATCGCGTTACAGGAGGGGAGTCCACAATGTCTCGACAAAGTCGGTGTAAGTACAAACATGAGGGTGTGGATGGGTAATGGAAAACTCCCAGGTGCCAGTATTTCAATACTACAGCCATTCGTTAGGAGCTCCACATCATCTATAATCAGGAAGACAGGCTGGTGTTGAGAAATATTGTTTTGTACCCTATTGTCTTTTAAATAAAGCTTTGTGCTGTTGCGTTAGTTACATCCTTTGCTAGAGAAGGATACCTCAGAGAAGAGTTGAAAGCAGTTTGAGCGGCGTCACACTGTAGGGGATATTACAGCAGCACGTTGTTGGTGGCAGTGGATAGAAGAAGGCGTACACCAGCAACATGGGGGACCACGACGCAGGACTACCTTAACACCACGTCAACATCGCCAAAGACTGCAGTGGTGTCATGCCAGACTGTCATGGAGCGACTCAGAATGGCAGCGGGTCACCTTCAGTTATGAGTCCTGCTAATGTCTTGGCTCCACCCCTACCGCACCATCTGCAGGAACTGTGTGAGGATGTTCAAGCTGCATGGGATGGATTATCACAGGACTCCATTAGGAACCTCTACAGCTCCATACCGAGACGTCTGGCGTGTTGGGTTAGCGGACACGGCGGCCCGACGCCATACTGAGAGACAGACTTCTGTATGTGTAGCTCGATAAATATTGACCATATCAGTCTAAATTTATCATCAGTTATTGATCCTGGTCACCTTTATCTTCCTTCCCAACACCACCGCACTCCCACACCTCCTTCCGGGTGCAGCTGTTCTACTGATGGTGAATGTATATCATTTCTAAGGCACAGGAAATAAGGACAGCCTGCTGAATGCTATGGTGTTAAAAATTGGCTGTGTAAAAATGAATTCTGAAATACTTCAGTACAGAAGCGGTATCTCAAAAACGTTGACTTGAGTCGATGGTCAGCTTCCGTTTGTTAACTCCGTAAATTTGCTCAATTTCAGAACCTTCAGCAAAACATGGACAGGGCAGCCGAATTCATCGTGTCAGATATCGCTTCTGAAAGTGACCCTTATGCTGTGGCCATGGCATCCTACGCTCTAGCAAGGGCTGGCCGACTTGATCTCAACGCTCTGTTACGATCGGCCTCACCGGGTAAGTGGACAGACTCACCACAGTTCAGAACAAGCATGAAGTGCTTGGCATGTTTCAGTCAGAGGAGATTGGAGTTCAGACGGACTTAGCTATCCGTAATCAACTGTAAGTGCATCCGTAAGGATCTATAAAGCATTCGTAATATTTTATAATGCTTGACATAAGCCTTTGCAACTGTACATACATATTCATATTCACATAGCATAACGTCGCATCATAAGACTTCGTAGATTGTGTTCATAGATTTGTCCTGTTTGTAACATGAAGATCTGTATCATAAAGCTTCTAACATCTATACATTCATTCATAGATCAGACCAATAACATCACTTTACTTAGAGTCTGTAAAGAAGGCTTATAAGTGTTCGTGACATGTTATGTGCACCTACAAGATCATTTTCATTTTAAAGATACTGAGGAACACTAGAGCGAGGCCTCACTGTGGAGCCATATAAAGCATTATGCAAATGAACCCAACCTCAGTTTCACCAGTAACGTTAATGACAAAGATTATATACGTTATAATGCGTTATGTCACTTTATGTGCTATAAAGCCTTAAGCTGTTGTGTTATACCAGTTTGTGTGTGATCATGAAGGCTTATTTCTAGTATTATAAAGCATCATAAGGACTTTATAGATCTTTATGAATGTACTTATAATGCATTATAGATACCTAATCCATAGAAAGTGTTTCCGAAATTTCTACAACGTCATCCTGCCCAGGAGTGACCATTCTAAACATTATTCAAATAGCAGAGAGTTATCTCCAGGAGGTCGCCAAGAACCCAAACTTAATGTCACAGAATCCATCATCCCTGCTGTGAAACATGGTGGCGGTAGTTTCATGGCTTATAGTCTTTCTTTGCTGTTGAACAAATTGCCATCGCTCCGTTATTATGAATCCTGGATTGTATTCCGCCGAAGACTGGCATGCCAACTGTCTGTGAACTGCAGCTAAAGAGAATGGCTGAAGCAGAGGTAATGCCAACCTGATGCCATAGAAAGCCTACCAGCATCACGGAGTGGGAGCAGTTCGTTAATGTGTGTTAATACGGAGGTGTGTGTTTATCAAAGATGGCACCCACTGGCCAGTCAAGGGAGATCATCTGTTCACCCTGGAGGCCACTGGTTATGCTGTGCTGGCGCTTCTAACCACAAAAAAATTGGAAAAAGCAGCTCCAGCTGTGAGATGGCTGAAGACTAATCAAAGGCACACTGGTGGCTACCACTCCACTCAGGTGAGTTACAGCTAGGATGTGTCCCAGTGTTTGGTGGTGGACAAAGTACAGACATGAAGTGTGGGGTGTGTATTTGAGTTAAAATACAAACGTACTGGCTTTTTAAAATGACCTAAGAATCAGGAGTAAAGGCTGTTAGCTGTGTTACATTACAAGTTTTATTAAGGAGACTTGTGTTGCTCCTGACATGGTTAGTCAGTCCTAAGGTCAGTGTCTAAAGGCTGATTCATACCCCCAAACATACATGGGAAAAAAAAGAAAAAAAAAAAAGGAAAATAATAATAATAGTGATAATAATAGTGATCATGATGATACTAATAATAACCATAATAATAATAATGGTAATAATAATAGTGATGATAATAAGAATAGTGATAATACAAATGATAATACTATTAGTGACAATAATAATAGTGATAACAATAATAGTAATATTAGTAATTAGTAATAATTAGTAATAATAATAGTAATATTGAATAATTATTATTATAATGATGATGATGATGATGATAATCATAATAATAATAATGATAATAATAATAATAGTGATGATAATAAGAATAGTGATAATACTAATGATAATACTATTAGTGATAATATTAATAATAATAATAATAATAATAATAGTGATAACAACAATAATAATAGTAATATCGATGATGGTAATACTAATAATAATACTATTAGTGATAATAATAATAATAATAATAATAGTGATAACAACAATAATAATAGTAATATTGATGATTGATGATAATAATAATAATAAAAATAATAATAATAATAATAATGATCATAATAATATATGGAAACATGTCTTTTAAAATCTAATTACAGGCTAAAAGAACAGAATAAAAGCAAATGACATAATATAGAATACAGAATAAAGATACAAGAAGAATGCTTATGAAAGCATATATGAAAGACACCACGGTAGAATGTATAGTCTAGCAGGGCTGTAGTGTTCTGTGTGGGGAGGATCACTATGGGAGGAAGGCCAGTGAGATATTAAAAGGTTCGAATGGAAGTATTAAAGGAAACCCGGTGAAGGTGGTGTGTGTTTATACTGATATCTAAGATATCCTTTTATTATCCCACATGGAGACATTACATTGTTACCGCAGCGTATGCAGTAAACAGAGACGCAGCAAGAGGTAGACAAAATTCAAGTTCTACAAAATACAGAATATAGAATATAAGAAATTACATAAAATACACACATTTCTGTTAGTTATTTTTACAGTTCTGTTATTAAATCTCTACTGTTAGGCAAAAAATGTGTATACAACAGTGTATACAACTATACAAATGAGCAGTTTTACACAGATATATATATATATATATATATATATATATATATATTATTATACATATATATATATATATATATATATATATATATATATATATATATATATATTATTTATTTATTTATTTATTTATTTATTTATTTACATTTACTGAAGATATTGCACAGGTGCTGTTCTCTTATTCCAGCTGCATAAATACTGATGACCTTGGCAGTCACCTAAGCACGGATGTAGACAGGCATAGTATGAGAAGTTCAGTGATGTATACAGGTGGTATACAGGTGAGGAGGTGCAGCAGCAAATCTTCCACAATAAAATCCAACATCAGAGCCAAGCATTTTTCTGTCATACAGACAGGATATGAGATGGAAGGTAAAGAAATAGCTGTAGCAAACGTAGGAGTGTAGACCGGGTGGACAAAACATCCCAGTGGAAGAAGATAAAATAAAAGAAAGGAGGGGCTTAATGCTGACCCCGGGGGAACACCATGAGATCAAACAGGTTGAAGATCAGACGGATATCTGGAGGGCTATTTCAGTACTGTGGAAGGTTTGGCCAGATGTCATTAGCAGACTCGAGCTATCAGGCGTGTTAGGAACAGGTGGAACTCCTGCACTTTTAGGAGACGGAAGAACCTGGTCAGAGGACAGCGATGGGCTCATGATGTCAGTAGGGAGAAGGTTCATGCATTGAATTGAATTCCATGAAGTTTAGTTCAGTGAGTTTGCCTGACGTAGGTGACAGTAGATATTTCTGTTGACCAGTCGGAATGTCCTCCAGTGTTCTCCAATGATGTGATACCATATATGTATCCTCAGGCTACCGCTGTGGTCTTTGAGGCTATAGCGAGGTACATGATGGAGAGACCGCCGCCCAGTGTGGGAAGTATGAACGTCACGGTCACCTCCACTGAAAGAGCAAGCATTTTTAAAGGCCTGTTCACCAGAAAGACCAGAGGCTTGCAGCGCTCCGACAGGGTAAGGAGACGGCTAACGGTGCTTTAGCTTTTAGCGTTAGAAATGGTTTAAAGTCAGACTGACCTTTTTACCCTGGCCGTGTTAAGCACAGTGTTTCATATCAGTTGAAAGACAAAGGTCTTGATGTCCTGTAAATGTCTAGGAAGGGGTGATGTCTTTACTTTGCTTCTTTCGGGGTTAACTAAACTCCTCCCATCACCGCCACCAACCCTGAAGAAAGTGCTCAGCTTAGAAGGTGTTCCAGACACACCGTGTTTCCTTTAAACGCCGTGGTGTGGAAGGAGCATGTCTAACATCCTACGCTAACGTGCATGGCAGCTTTGGAGGTAGCGTTGAGGAGAGGCAGGGCCCCTTAGGACAGGCCCCTAACACCACGTCACCGTCACCAAAGACTGCAGTGGTGTCGTACCAGACTGTCATGGAGGGACTCAGAACGGCAGCGGGTCATCTTCAGTGACGAGTCCCGCTTTAGTCTTGGTGGAGACGCCCAACGAATCCGTGTGTGGAGGCACCGTGGTCAGCACCAAGATGAACGCTCCACACGTCCAGAAGGCCTGGTGTCCCTCCACCCCTACCGCACCATCTGCAGGAACTGTGTGAGGATGTTCAAGCTGCATGGGATGGATTATCACAGGACACCATTAGGAACCTCTACAGCTCCATACCGAGACGTCTGGCGTGTTGGGTTAGCGAACACGGCGGCCCGACGCCATACTGAGAGACAGACTTCTGTATGTGTAGCTCAATAAATATTGATCATATCAGTCTAAATTTATCATCAGTTATTGATCCTGGTCACCTTTATCTTCCTTCCCAACACCACCGCACTCCCACACCTCCCTCTAGGTGCGGCTGATATTTTTATGATGAGAGAAGTGTTTCATTTATTCACATGATTTGCATAATGTAAAGAAATAAAGCCCTGGGACTTTATGACGTATATCTCAGGGTGATCAATATTAGATATTAGACTAAATCCAGCATCGCATTTAAAACTAAATCTTTTGTCATTTAATTCTCGGTTCTGTTTAACAGTTCAAAGCAAAAGGAGATTTGATAGTGGAGGCTGGAGGGCAAGGAGAAGGCTCCATATCAGTAAGTTGAATGCTTAAATGCTCGTTCTTTATAGAACAGTTTAATAACAGCTAGAATATTTGTGCTTCTTTTTCCTCAGGTTTGTAATTATTATTATTATTATTATTATTACAATGGTGCCATGAATTTAGTTTTTTGATAGCACATCATTGGAAACCAACAGTCAAGACTGATACTGTGTGTTAGTGATACTGTGTGAGTTTACCTAAGCTCCCTGATATTGCAGTGAACCATAGTCAATTCATGGAACAAGCCAAATATCATAATTAATCATGCCCCTAATATACTCAGCAGTTCACCATTTCCTTTATGTCTTCCAGGTCGTCACGCTGTATTACGCCAGGCCTGCTGATAACTCCACAAAGTGCAAGAACTTCGATCTGGATGTGAAATTTATCAGAAACAGAACAAGTATGTTTGAATAAGATGAATATATAAACATATTCATGAGAATCCGGTTTTATTTGCGCACCGGTAGGGAGAGGTTTGCTGTTATAGTTGTTTTTTAAACTGATACAGTGACGAAGTGAGGGAAGTTTTTCCTGGGTTAAGCTTGCAGACAGTGTTCCACTTCACACAGCTGAAAAAACATTCACAAGTCCGTTTACTTATTAGCTGTCAGAGACCGTCGACTCAGGACTGACGTCCAGTGGAGGTATTTCCTAAAATATAAAGGTTCCAATGCACGCATGTTGTAGGGCTGCCCTCTAGAAGTCGACGATTCGAATTGTCAGTCGATAAAAGAGGCGGGGCTTAGAGAAATGCACAGAAATGCACAAAAATGCGGCAGTCGAAGCTTACAGAAATGCACAAGAACTTCACGAAGTGTAAAATATATAGGTAAGGGCTAGCTGGGCTGTGACGCATCCTTGCTAAAAAATTAATCCATGTGACGATGTGTGCTGGTGGTTCAGCGCTTAGGAAGCTGTGAAGCTGAGAAACACCGGGGGAGCGATGTCTCAGAGAAAGTCTGGAGGAGCTTCCGAAGAAGATAATCTGAACAAATGAAACCGAATTCTGCTCGTCATTCAGTCAGACGTCCAACACTGCTCCAAACGAGGGAGCTGACTTTCGGTTTAGACATAACGGCTGTTTGCGGTGAAGGAAAAACGGAGTGGAGACGTTTGTTTTATTATAACTCCATTATTTTAGAATCTAAATTACAGATATGCTTATTTATTCGTCTACAGCTGAGATTATCTTTATTTAAGGATGAGTACAGTCACTTAATACGCCTGCGGATAAGCGAGAGATAATGATTTCAGTGCAGGGAATATAATAATTAAACGGTTTCAGGTTTACCATTCTTCTTTTCATCTAATAATAATTTAAATATGGACTGATCTGGTTTTATTTATCAGGTCATTATTTATGAGAGATGAAAGATGAAGGGTCCTCCTACTGAAGAAGCTGTTAGGAGTGAGATTAAAGACTAGAAGCTATAAGCGCTAATGTTTAGCATGTATACGCGCTGCTGCCCGGCGCTGTATCCTGTAATTAAATCAGGCTCCAGTTCAGATCCATCATCATAAGCCCCGCCTCTTTTAGTTCAGAAATCTGTTCCTGTGACTCTGCTGACTTTCTAAATGAGGAGATCAGATCTGAACCGTGTGCAGACTGATTTACTGAGTACTAGATAATGTACATGGAGAAAAAACATTAACGAATAGTCGAATCGTCGACCAGGACGGGCGAATCCGATTCAGCTGACAGAATTCTGAGTCGGGTACGGCTCTAGCATGCTGGCAGGACTGTTTTTGTGTGTGTACTGTAAACACGTGTAGACAGAGGTGTGTTCGCCGGTATACGTTGTGTGCCCTCCTCTGCGGGACCTGACTTACAGGGACCTCAGAAGTTTGTGTGTGTTTTGTACTGGGTTTTGATTTGAGCATGACGGCAGAGAACAAGTCGCCCAGTCGTGGCTCCTATAACCAGGACTTGCCTGTATGTGCTCTGGCGTCTGTTGGCGTTCTTGCTCCTGCTGTCATGCTGTGCAGTCGCTAAGTGCACTGCTATAATGCAGGCTGGCTAGGTGGTATATGTCAGTAGTGCGGCAGGTGAAGTAAACACATCAAAGTGAGTTATACTGAATCTGTGACATAACACCGCGTGTTGCAGTTAATAACTCCAACAGCTAAACGCTTTGGTGCTTCATCTGGTCTTTTGCAGCTTCCTATGACGGTGCACTGGCGAGTTACACACTCTCCATAGAGACCAAGTAAGTAAAAACATACCTCACCTGCAAAGGCATCCAGTAACGTCACTAGGGAAAAGATAAGAGCTACAGTGAGCTCCGAAACACTTCGGGCAGCCAGTATGATAACAATCCTAACCATGCAGGGTTATGAAGAAAACTACAGGGGTCACCTTTCTGTTGTTTCTACTGCCGAACATGCAAGTTTCCTTTTCTGTATTACACATGAAGATACAGCGGTTGGACAATGAAACTGAAACACCTGGTTTTAGACCACAGTCATTTATTAGTATGGTGTAGGGTCCTTTTGCGGTCAATACAGCGTCAGTTGGTCTTGGGAATGACATATACTGCGTCCTGCACAGTGGTCAGAGGGATAAGCCATTCTTCTTGCAGGATAGTGGCCAGGTCACTACGTGATGCTGGTGGAGGTTCGTCCTTCTTGGTGGTATGCTGACATTACCCTGGATACCGTGGCTCTTGATACATCACAAAGACTTGCTGTCTTGGTCACAGATGCGCCAGCAAGACGTGCACCAACAGTTTGTCCTCTTTTGAACTCTGGTATGTCCCATAATGCTGTGTGCATTGCAGTATTTTGAGCAGAACTGTGCTCTTACCTGCTAACTGAACCTCCACACTCTGCTCTTACTGGTGCAATGTGCAGTTAATGAAGATTGGCCACCAGGCTGGTCCAATTTAGCCATGAGACCTCCCACACTACAATGACAGGTGTTTCGGGTTCATTGTCCAACCCCTGTAGAACGAAAAGAGAATGAGGAAAACAGCAGAGTCCGTCGAACCACATTTAGAGGAGGAATGATTTCATTTAGGAATGCCTAGTTACGAGCTCCTCTTAGAGGGAATCGTTGAATGAAGTGGGCAGTAAGTGTGTCATCACAATGTGTATCTTGGATCCTGGAGTCAATAACACTGTGGAGTTTAGAAGACGTTAATCCTCCCTGCATCCTTCCAGGTCACCTCTGTACAGTTCACGCTCTCTGATTCTATTGTAGGTTTCTAAGCAGCGACAAAGAAGCCAGCATGACAATTCTGGACATCAGCCTGCTGACAGGGTTCGTACCGGACACAGGCGATCTCCAAAAGGTATGAGGTCGATGCCCCATATCAGAGAATAGAACAAGTGAATAACGTTTTATTACCCAGTTAAAAATAATATAATATAATATAAAATAAAATAATATAATATAAAATAATATAAAATAAAATAAAATAAAATAAAATAAAATAAAATAATATAATATAATATAATATAATATAATATCATATAATATAATATCATATAATATAAAATAATATAATATAAAATAATACAATATAATATAATATAAAATAATATATAATATAATATAATATATTAATGTACTAGAAATGTACTTTAATAGCAGCAGGTGGATTCCCAGCACATTATTGCTTTGTATTTTTTTGTGTGCTAAATACAAGTGCAAAACGTGAATATTACAAGTGGAATAATTAATTAATTAATTACAAGTACGTTTTACCTCAGCAGTACTTTAGTGGATATAAATATATTTTAAAATACTAGAAATGTACTTTAGTATGTACTTATCTCTAAATGAATCTAAGAGATGTCTCTAAATAGTACAGGAAGTACAGTTAGTTCTATTTATGTACATGTTTAATATCACTGATTATTATATTAAGCATAAAGTACATAGTTATATAGGATAATAGGATATTTTCAGTACATTAATTATTAGTTGAAGGAAGTATACACTTTATACTTCAGTGTACAAGTTTTTTCTCCTGGGTATGAATGATGGAGAGATGGTCCTGAAATTTTAATTCATTGAGCTCCTTCGTGGATTATTAACGGTAGAATGTATTGTCCTTATTCTTTCAGCTGATGGGAACGGACAGGTACATCCAAAAGTTTGAGATGGACAAACAACTTTCAGAACGTGGGTCTCTTCTCATCTACCTCAATAAGGTAACAGAGATTAATATCAAGAGGTTGGAACAAATCACAAGTAACAAGTGAGTCTCAAGTCTCAGTCCAGGTCCTGAGTCAGTATACGCAGGCCTCAGTTCAGGTCCTGAGTCAGTACACGCAGGCCTCAGTTCAGGTCCTGAGTCAGTATACGCAGGCCTCAGTTCAGGTCCTGAGTCAGTATACGCAGGCCTCAGTTCAGGTCCTGAGTCAGTATACGCAGGCCTCAGTTCAGGTCCTGAGTCAGTATACGCAGGCCTCAGTTCAGGTCCTGAGTCAGTACACGCAGGCCTCAGTTCAGGTCCTGAGTCAGTATACGCAGGCCTCAGTTCAGGTCCTGAGTCAGTATACGCAGGCCTCAGTTCAGGTCCTGAGTCAGTATACGCAGGCCTCAGTTCAGGTCCTGAGTCAGTATACGCAGGCCTCAGTTCAGGTCCTGAGTCAGTATACACAGGCCTCAGTTCAGGTCCTGAGTCAGTATACGCAGGCCTCAGTTCAGGTCCTGAGTCAGTATACGCGGGCCTCAGTTCAGGTCCTGAGTCAGTATACGCGGGCCTCAGTTCAGGTCCTGAGTCAGTATACGCAGGCCTCAGTTCAGGTCCTGAGTCAGTATACGCAGGCCTCAGTTCAGGTCCTGAGTCAGTATACGCAGGCCTCGGTTCAGGTCCTGAGTCAGTATACGCAGGCCTCAGTTCAGGTCCTGAGTCAGTATACGCAGGCCTCGGTTCAGGTCCTGAGTCAGTATACACAGGCCTCAGTTCAGGTCCTGAGTCAGTATACGCAGGCCTCAGTTCAGGTCCTGAGTCAGTATACGCAGGCCTCAGTTCAGGTCCTGAGTCAGTATAAGCAGGCCTCAGTTCAGGTCCTGAGTCAGTATACACAGGCCTCGGTTCAGGTCCTGAGTCAGTATACGCAGGCCTCGGTTCAGGTCCTGAGTCAGTATACGCAGGCCTCAGTTCAGGTCCTGAGTCAGTATACGCAGGCCTCGGTTCAGGTCCTGAGTCAGTATACACAGGCCTCGGTTCAGGTCCTGAGTCAGTATACACATGCCTCAGTTCAAGTCCTGAGTCAGTATACACAGGCCTCAGTTCAAGTCCTGAGTCAGTATACACATGCCTCAGTTCAAGTCCTGAGTCAGTATACAAATGCCTCAGTTCAAGTCCTGAGTCAGTATACACAGGCCTCGGTTCAGGTCCTGAGTCAGAATATGCAGGCCTCAGTTCAAGTCTGCCTCTCTCTCTCTCTTTCTCTTTCTCTCTGTCTCTCTCTCTCTCTCTTTCTTATTCTCTCTCTCTCTCTCTCTCTCTCTCTTACTCACTCACTCACTCACTCTCTCTCTCTGTCTCTCTCTCTCTCTCTCTCTCTCTCTGTCTCTCTCTCTCTCTCTCTCTCGAATCTTCTCTGAACTCTCTGTGTTCAGAATCACTCACTCAGGTCACTCTCTCTCTCTGTCTCTCTGCTCTCTGTGTATGAGTCTCTCTCTATCTCTCTCTGTCATCTCTCCTCTCTCTCTCTCCTCTCTTCTATCTCTCTTGTCTCTCTCTCTCTCTCTGCTCGTCTCTCCTCTCTCTCTCCTCTCTCTCTCTGTCTCTCTAGCAACCTCTGGCTGATCACTCTCTCTCTCTGATGTCTCAACTCTCTTTCTCTCATCTTAGATCTCATTCACACTGAAGTTACTCTCTCACAGGGCCTCTCTCTTTCTGTCTCTCTCTCTCTCTCTCTCTCTCCTCTTAAACTCACAGTCTCTTACTCTCTCCCCTTCTCTACATCTTTCTCTCTCTCTGTGATACATAAAGCTCAGTCCCCTTCTCTCTCCAACTGCCTCTCTCTCTCTCGAAGGCGCTGATCACGCGTTTGTCTCTCTCTCTCTCTCTTTTACTCTAACCGAGCGAACGAGTGGAACGCTTCTTCTCTCTCTCTCCTACAGAAGTGTGCAACTCTGCTCCGAAGGTCTGTCTCTCTCTTTTTGTTTCTCTTAGGGAAGAGATGGGATACGGCCACTCTCTCTCTCTAACCTCTCGAATCTCCAAGAACGAGAGAACACATGTTCAGAATGCACAAGATGTTACAGGTTGCTCTCCCTCAGCCGGCGGGAATCACAGTGTATGAGTATTATGCTCCTGGTAAGAAATCACACCGTCACACAGGAAGGCCCATACGCTCCATATCATACGGGAGTTCAACAGTGGAACCAGGCTGATCACTGTGTTTTTTGTGATGTCACAAAAAATAGCTTAGAATTAGACGCTTCAGTCGTACAATCATATTAAAGTTACAACTGCAGGGAAATCAAACTTTAGAACCGAAGTTCCCTGAACAAAAATAAATTTGTGTGGTCATTTTTTTTTATCTTAATAGTCACTAAAACCAGCATTTAACCCATCAGAGCCCTCTCAGTAACGTGATACATACAAGCTACAAAAGTCCAGTAGAATCTGCCACCTGCCTCACACGAACCCAGCGAAGGCGCTGATCACGCGTTTGTATTTCAGAGAACCGCTGTGTGAAGTTTTACGACGTAACCGAGCGAACGAGTGGAACGCTTCCCATCCTCTGCCCTACAGAAGTGTGCAACTGTGCCGAAGGTACGTCACAGCATGTTTAAGGAAGAGATGGGATACGGCCACTGCAGCATGGCTTTCAATCCTTACTGTTTACTCGCCAATCAAACCGGCGGATTCAATTATACACAAGGTCAGGTTCCCTAACCTCCATACTGGTAAAATTCTACAGCTTTATCCTCCACTTAAATGACCCATACTGGACATCCTGGATGCAGGGTTTGTGTATTTGTGAACATGTGACTTTTTGTTATATACTTTTTTGAAATAGTACATAGAATTAAAAAGCTTCAGGTCGTAGATTCAATATTAAAGTACAGCTGCAGTGGAGTTTTAAATGACATAGAACCTATTCCTAGAACACAATAAGGAAATACCAGTTACATTGGTATAATGACTCTAATACTCACAGAAGACCCCACGTGACCTCCGTTATAACCCTATAACTGACCCCTCATTATTATTATAGGGGGAAATGGGCCTGGGCTCCTAAGGGTTAATTGCACCAGTTCTGTCCAGTAAGGATTAGACCAGTCTCTTCAGTGGCAGTTCGTTCTAGCTCTCTTTTTCATTAGCCGTGTTAGTCAGGTCTGATTAAAAGTCAGATTCAGGATCAGAATCTTTTCTTTATATCGCTTGATGTAAGTATAATGTGTGCAAACGTGGGTCTGAGAAAGAGAGAGAGAGAGAGAGAGAATTAAAACATGAGGCTAAAGCAATTAAAATAATATCTCTTTTTTTTATTTTGATTTGTTTTTCTCCTGATAGCAAACTGTCCTCAGCTGAAAAGTCCTGAAGTCCCCGATGGAACAGTGCGCATTACCGAAGCCTGTAACAAAAGGGATTTCGGTTCGTACTCGTTTATTGTGTGTTGATATAAATCCTCGCAGAGAGATCAGATTCCTCTGTACTGAATAAAGATAAGAGAAGGCTTGTTTTAAACATGAGGTACATGTATATGTGTGTTACATTTCACTCTGGTTGCTTTGTTGAGTGTTTTTTGTTGTTGTGTTCAGCTTATAAGGTGACCCTGAAAGAAATTAAGAGCTCTCGGTCCACGTACAGCTACACCTTCACCATAGTAGAAGTTATTAAAGCGGGTAAGTACATGTGGCAGGGAAATCAGATACAGAGTTTTACACACACTGCAGATTCATACCGGATTATAATCCCTCCACAGTTATTACTGTCAGACTGTAAACACTACACACGCTGCAGATTCATACCGGATTATAATCCCTCCACAGTTATTACCGTCAGACCGTAAACACTACACACGCTGCAGATTCATACTGGATTATAATCCCTCCACAGTTATCACCGTCAGACTGTAAACACTACACACGCTGCAGATTCATACTGGATTATAATCACTCCACAGTTATTACTGTCAGACTGTAAACACTACACACGCTGCAGATTCATACTGGATTATAATCACTCCACAGTTATTACCGTCAGACTGTAAACACTACACACGCTGCAGATTCATACTGGATTATAATCACTCCACAGTTATTACCGTCAGACTGTAAACACTACACACGCTGCAGATTCATACTGGATTATAATCACTCCACAGTTATTACCGTCAGACTGTAAACACTACACACGCTGCAGATTCATACCGGAATTATAATCACTCCACAGTTATTACCATCAGACTGTAAACACTACACACACTGCAGATTCATACTGGATTATAATCCCTCCACAGTTATTACCGTCAGACTATAAACACTACACACGCTGCAGATTCATACTGGATTATAATCACTCCACAGTTATTACCGTCAGACTGTAAACACTACACACGCTGCAGATTCATACTGGATTATAATCCCTCCACAGTTATTACCGTCAGACTGTAAACACTACACACGCTGCAGATTCATACTGGATTATAATCACTCCACAGTTATTACCGTCAGACTGTAAACACTACACACGCTGCAGATTCATACTGGATTATAATCACTCCACAGTTATTACCGTCAGACTGTAAACACTACACACGCTGCAGAGATTCATACTGGATTATAATCACTCCACAGTTATTACCGTCAGACTGTAAACACTACACACGCTGCAGATTCATACTGGATTATAATCACTCCACAGTTATTACCGTCAGACTGTAAACACTACACACGCTGCAGATTCATACTGGATTATAATCTCTTCACAGTTATTACCGTCAGACTGTAAACACTACACACGCTGCAGATTCATACTGGATTATAATCCCTCCACAGTTATTACCGTCAGACTGTAAACACTACACACGCTGCAGATTCATACTGGATTATAATCCCTCCACAGTTATTACCGTCAGACTGTAAACACTACACACGCTGCAGATTCATACTGGATTATAATCACTCCACAGTTATTACCGTCAGACTGTAAACACTACACACGCTGCAGATTCATACTGGATTATAATCACTCCACAGTTATTACCGTCAGACCGTAAACACTACACACGCTGCAGATTCATACTGGATTATAATCTCTTCACAGTTATTACCGTCAGACTGTAAACACACCATTAACCTGTCTGTGCTTGTGTCTGGCTTGCTCAGGAACTGATTCAGTTCAACCCAAAGAAAAGAGGGACTTTCTGACTCATTCTCAGTGTAAAAACAAACTGGACGTGAAGGTGGGAAAAGACTACCTCATCATGGGACCTGAGCCAGTGAGGATTGATGAAAAGTAAGACACGTGTCCAGAAAGACGGGGGGAAGTGTTTATCCATCCACTTGTATACTGTACTAGTTTTGAACACTCAAACTGATGGGTTGCATAGTACCGTACAAGTACCGTCCCTCCAATGTGACTTGCAGCGTTAAGTAGGACCCAAGTAGGACAGTCTCAGCGGTGGGGTTCAATGCCTCAGATACACAGAGAGGAGCAGGCTAACCAAAGCTGAAGTCTAAGCCAGGTCTAGCCTCACCTCGTGTCAAAGCCGCCTTAACAGGTTTTACTATGTAGCAGGCCTCAACCGTCTCTCCTCTGGAATATTTCCTGGTAAGACGAAGGGAGGGTGGAGGAATATTGGAGGGTGTATGTTATTAGGAGTAGACGTAGAGTCTAGTAAGAGACATGCAGACGGTCTTTAACGGTGTGTGTTGTGGTTGTTCCTGTCAGGTATCGCTATATAATGGGAACACGGACTTGGGTGGAATACTGGCCCACCTCCAAGGAAAGCCAGGACGACATCAACAACAACAAAGAGAGATACAACGGCCTGGCGGAGCTCAAATATATTTTAACCACCTTTGAATGCACGACCTAAACGTGTTTTAGAGGCAGTCGGGGACATGAAGGTTTTTTGCTCTGGTCATATATTTGCTTTCTCTTACAGATTCGTTTGACCACCGAATGATTTTAAACACGGGGCTCGTGTAATAAAGCCCGTGCTCTTATAGGCCTGTTTGTGTTTGGCTGCGACACGGCCAATATTTCCACCCTACTGGTGTTGGTGTTTGATTATTTCTGAATTTTTAGGATACTGAATTCCTTACATGTCTATGGAATGTCGGACTACACTTTATAAACCAGTGGAAGCGTGTAATGTCTGAGTGGGGATGCTGTTTGTGTGGCTGCCATTATTAAAAAACAAAACATAAAAAATGATGTTTAGCTCTGGAAAATGTGTCTGTAGCTGTACAGGTTCTGGGTTTGTGTTGGACCAGAATTCCTCAGTTCTGTTTGATTCTCTACACTACTGGAAGCATGTCTCCCAAACTCCAGATCAGATATTGTATTAGATCTGTTTATTTAAATCACTAATGACCTCCAGAAGCCTGTTTTTAGAACCATAAGGGACATTGGGATGAGGGGGCGCTCATCACGGTCAGTAGAGAGGGGGTTTGGCCCTCTGCCAGTCTGTAGCTGTGTTGTCCTGTGTGTTTGCTGCTGGACCTTGTTCTTATGAACCAGATGCTCACTTTATCTGCCAGTAAAGCTAGAACCCAACCTTCAGTTCCTCACTGAGAATCTGCTCTACATGTGGAGATGCTGATTTAAGAAGAAACAGAGCTGTGTGTTAATTACATACATACATACAAATTACATCATCATTATTATTATTATTATCATCTTTACTAAAAATATTATTGTTGTTGTTATCTTTATTATTATCATCATCATATTTGTTGTTATTATTATTACTACTATTATCATTATTAATAATTATTATTATTAATCTGATTTTTCAGTTTTGCATGTAAACAAACATCCATGCCAGCAAAACAATCAAACTGCACTGAACACTGGACCCAGTCCTCCTGCTGTTTTCAGTTTGGACCAGCAGATGTCAGTCATATCACTTCCTGGCCGCTCCTACAGTGGACAGCGTGAACTTGTGTAGGCAGAGTAATGGGGCACATCCCCAGCATGCATTCAGCACCACAGTACAGTCAACACTGTGCAGTTTAGTTATGACTTCCTCCGGTATCAGATCACTCCATATAAAATATACAGTAGAAGTAAAGAGGAGAGCAACAGCAGGAGAACACGGCGAAACCAAACAGCCTCAACTAAACTACCATCAAACCCGCACTTATAAAATAAACTACGTGACTAATAACCATTTTAATAAACAACGTTAGTAACTTGAACTGGATCAGTCTCGTAGTAGTTGGTATGTAGCCACTGAGGTGACATGGTTACTAGATTTTAATAAAGTGTGGAGTTTCTCATTCCTAGTTTCCTATTAAGTTCCTGTAGACCTAAAGGAATATATTCAGATTGTTCCCTTATTCTGTTTGTGTATTTATTCCTCAACAAACTGAAATTATAGCCTCAACATAGTCACTTGTGGTCCCAACATGTTCATTTCTGATCCTAATATATTAACTTGTGACCAAAAGAAAATATGGCCACTATGTTTTTATGTGTGTCCATGAGAAACTTGAGTTGTGGCTGATTAATGTGGCCTTTGTAACTATTATTGTGTGGCTGCAAGATATTTCATTTGTGGCTTCAACCTATTAATATGTGGACTCAATATATTCATTTCTGGCCTCGACATATTCATTTTTGGTCCTAATATATTTTTCCGTTGCCAAGAGAAACTTAAATTAATATGTTAATTTATTAATTTTATTATATTATATAATAATTATATTTATTAATTATTATATTAATTTGTGGCCACAAGAAACTTCAATAGATACATTCATTGGTGGTCTCGTTATATTAATCTGAGACCACAAGAAACTTCAATAGATACATTCATTGGTGGTCTCGTTATATTAATCTGAGACCACAAGAAACTTCAATAGATACATTCATTGGTGGTCTCGTTATATTAATCTGAGGCCACAAGAAACTTCAATAGATACATTCATTGGTGGTCTCGTTATATTAATCTGAGACCACAAGAAACTTCAATAGATACATTCATTGGTGGTCTCGTTATATTAATCTGAGACCACAAGAAACTTCAATAGATACATTCATTGGTGGTCTCGTTATATTAATTTGTGACCACAAGAAACTTCAATAGATATATTCATTGGTAGTCTCGTTATATTAATTTGAGACCACAAGAAACTTCAATAGATACATTCATTGGTGGTTTCGTTATATTAATCTGAGACCACAAGAAACTTCAATAGATACATTCATTGGTGGTCTCGTTATATTATTCTGAGACCACAAGAAACTTCAATAGATATATTCATTGGTGGTCTCGTTATATTAATTTGAGACCACAAGAAACTTCAATAGATACATTCATTGGTGGTCTCGTTATATTATTCTGAGACCACAAGAAACTTCAATAGATATATTCATTGGTGGTCTCGTTATATTAATTTGAGACCACAAGAAACTTCAATAGATACCTTCATTGGTGGTCTCGTTATATTATTCTGAGACCACAAGAAACTTCAACAGATATATTCATTGGTGGTCTCGTCATATTAATTTGAGACCACAAGAAACTTCAATAGATATATTCATTGGTGGTTTTATTATATTAATTTGTGGCCACAAGAAACTTTGATATATTCATTGGTGGTCTCGTCATATTAATTTGAGACCACAAGACACTTCAACAGATATATTCATTGGTGGTCTCGTTATATTAATTTGAGACCACAAGAAACGTCAATAGATACACTCATTGGTGGTCTTGTTATATTAATTTGAGACCACAAGAAACTTCAATAGATACATTCATTGGTGGTCTCGTCATATTAATTTGAGACCACAAGAAACGTCAATAGATACACTCATTGGTGGTCTTGTTATATTAATTTGTGGCCACAAGAAACTTTAATAGATATATTCATTGGTGGTCTCGTTATATTAATTTGAGACCACAAGAAACTTTAATAGATATATTAATTGGTGGTCTCGTCATATTAATCTGAGACCACAAGAAACTTCAATAGATACATTCATTGGTGGTCTCGTTATATTAATTTGAGGCCACAAAAAACTTCAATAGATACATTAATTGGTGGTCTCGTTATATTAATTTGTGGCCACAAGAAACTTCAGTAGATACATTCATTGGTGGTCTCGTTATATTAATTTGTGACCACAAGAAACTTCAATAGATATATTCATTGGTGGTCTCGTTATATTGAGACCACAAAAAAACTTCAATAGGTATATTCATTGGTGGTCTCGTCATATTAATTTGTGACCACAAGAAACTTCAATAGATACATTCATTGGTGGTCTTGTTATATTAATTACACTTAATTCGTGGTTTCAACATATTAATTTGTGGGCTCAATATATTACCCTGTGAGGTGCTTCTGTCTCTGGACCAAATGGGAGACCCTCAGGTCTTTGTAGAGGAGGACAGTTAGAGCCATGAGGTGATCTATCCCAGCTCAGAAGCGCCTTCATATGTGAGATCAGCCCGAAATGAATAGAGGGCCTCTCTCAGGTGGTCCTGAGGTGCCTCCGCGGTGCACTTCCGGTGACACGCTCTGAAAGCCTGAAGCTGGAGGTCTGCACCGAGCGCGCCATGAACCTTGGAGGACCAACAAGGCGCACCTACACGCCACTACACTAGGTGGCAGCAGTGAGCGGACCGTCTCCAGTGCGTTGCGCTCATGTGTTGGAGCTCACTGACGAGGGAAAAGGAGAAGAGGATAGAGACAGAGGAGCTTCTCTGCTGGGCTTTCTGACAGATCTGGACTTCATGCGAGGGACGAGAGTAGGAAGCTCTCAGCAGTGACTCCTGCGACCACTCCAGACGAGGACCGGATCAGGATGCCTCCACAGTGAGCGCAGCGGTGGTGTTTGAGACCCCCTAGGTCCGGATAAAGCCATGTAAGCTGTCCTGGCGGTTTGCCCACGCCAGCTGTACCTTCATTTAAGGACTTCTGTTGTCCATTTTGGAGCTGCTGTGGTCCTTCTCTCCTGCCCCTCATTGACTGACTGGCCTGTCCTTTATCCCACCACCACCATCCTCATCATCCCCCTCTTCACCCCCGAGGAGCTTGTTGCTTGTACTGCCTCAGCGAGGCCGCCCTCTCTCTGCTGACCAGCTAGGCTAACTTTCTTTGTCATGGCCAAAGTCCAGGTGCTGAACGTGGCCGTGCTGGACAACCCCAGTCCGTTCGGGAACCCCTTCCAGTTTGAGATCACCTTTGAGTGCATGGAGGACCTGCCTGAAGGTACGTGGGGGGGTCAGTCGTTTGTTTACCTCCTAGTCTCTTATATCGAGCAGCTATGGTGGACTCCTCGGCTAGCCTAGCTTAGCTAGCGGTCCAGCTAGCTGCTGATGTTGTGATGAATTGATACCCAGCTGTCGGTGTCAGCCTGTAGCTGCCTACGTTTCCGGTCTGCTCGCTGCCTCCGCTGTGGTGTGGAGTAGCCGGCAGTACTGAGACCGGTCCGGGGTGTGCCGGGTATTTACCGGAACTTCGCTCCCAGTTTTCGGACTCGGTTCGCCGGGAGAGTTTATGTTGCTGGACTGGTTTTGGCGCGGTTTCTAGGGGAGCCCGCGCGTTCACGCCCCCCTCCGCCGTTATGATTGGCTGAACTGAGAGTCTGTGGGCGGTGCCACTGCGTTTCTGGCTGCTGATTGGACCAGATTTGAAGCAGCGTGTACTTCTGGGTCAAAGGTTATTTATTTATTTATTTGTTAGTTTGTTTGTTTATTTGGCTTGAATTGTGGTGTTTCCAATTCAGCGATACTAAAACATACACGTGTCGCGAATGTCGTGTATTTCTATACACTGTTCCAGTTTATTTGCAGTAATTTTATTTGGTCGTTTTTTTGTTAGTTAAAAATAGTAGTTTATAGGTAGTAGTAGTAATAATAATAATAATAATAATAATAATAGGTAATAATGATAACCACAATAATAACACAAAACAGATAGTAGTAGTAGTAGTAGTAGTAGTAGTAATAATAATAATAATAATAATAATTAATAATAATAATAATAATAATAATAATAATAATAATAATAATAATAATCACTTGTTTTGTTCATTTCTGTGCACTGTTCCTGTTTATTAAACTGGATGGTGGTCGTTTTTCCTCTATAAAAATATATATATTAAAAATTACGATTGAATGATAATGATTTCATGATAGTTGTATTTGGTATTGTTGTGTGGTGGTGGTGGTGGTTGTTTTTTAGTGGTAGTGTCCTTCATTTATTTGTCATGAATAATTTAACTTTCAATCTTGTTGTTGTTGTTGTTGTTGTTGTTGTTGTTTGTTTCTTCAGAGTGTTTTTGTGTTTGATAATAATGATACTGATAATGCCAGTAATATTGGTAGTAGTAAGTGTTATTGCTGTTATAACTAGTATTATTATTAATTTACTTGTAATGAATAAAACTTAAGTTTTTATTAGTTTATATATAAACAGAGCATCACTCTGAGGGCTAAATAAATTTCTGTACTTTATTACTGTTTGCGATAGAATTAACCATGACTTTAAACTATTAATAAAAACTATTTAAATAATAAAAATAAAGAGCTACATTGGCTCTGAAAGTGAGAGGTGACTGGATGTTTAACACAGAGATGTATTTAATTATGCTAATATATTTTGGTTCAAGTGTAACAGAGTGCACTTGCCTGCTTCACATTATTTACCTTATAAAACTGTAGAATAATATCTATTATTATTATTATTATTATTTAGCAACAACAACCATAACAAAAAAACAGTCCTGTATCAACTTGATTGCAGCCACTGTGTGTAGTTGTGCTAGCCTAGCCAACTTGATGGGTGTAATCCATGAAGGCAGGCTTGAATTATCATATGTCCCTGTTCATTTCATTTTCTCTGTTTATCTGTTTGGGTTTTCACAAAGAGCACATCTGGACCTTCTGTTATTTATTAGCTCTTGTTTCAGATGAAAGCCTCTTGTATTTACATATCATAGGCAGAGACCCGTATTGGTCCCTCTGATGTCCCTGTAGTAATAATTGCCTCTGGTAGGAGATGCTGGAAAACCTGGGCCTCTGGATGTGTGTCGTCTTTTCAGGGCTGTGTCCTAGAAAACCAGGTCGTCTCTCTGTTGAAGCTTCGGACTCGTTCACTCGTTCTCAGGAACGCTTTTAGGGTTCTAGAGTTCCGCTAGAAGAGCTCGACTAAAGCCGACAGCTGTGCTGTATGTATCTCTCTGCAGATCTATACACCATACGTCACTAACTAAAACAGGGTGCGGTTCAAATCTCCTCACATGATCAGGTGACCAGGATCAATAACTGGTGATAAATTTAGACTGATATGATCAATATTTATTGAGCTACACATACAGAAGTCTGTCTCTCAGTATGGTGGCGTCGGGCCGCCGTGTTTGCTAACCCAACATGCCAGGCGTCTCGGTATGGAGCTGTAGAGGTTCCTAATGGAGTCCTGTGATAATCCATCCCATGCAGCTTGAACATCCTCACACAGTTCCTGCAGATGGTGCGGTAGGGGTGGAGGTGGAGGGACACCAGGTCTTCTGGAAGGGCGGAGAGTTCATCTTGGTGCTGACCACGGTGCCTCCACACACGGATTCGTTGGGCGTCTCCACCAAGACTAAAGCGGGACTCGTCACTGAAGATGACCCGCTGCCATTCTGAGTCACTCCATGACAGTCTGGTACGACACCACTGCAGTCTTTGGTGACGGTGACGTGGTGTTAAGGACAGTCGTGGTAAGAGGATGACTCATGGAGGACACCACTGCTCGCTGGATGGCCTTAATCCTGGCTGTTGGGTCTGTCGGCTCTCCCTCTACAGTGGTCCTGCAGCCCCTGCGACTCTGACAGGGCTTGTTAAGGAGCTGATGTGTTGAATCAGGTGTGCTGGGAGCAGGGGAGGACTGAAATGTGTGGGGTTCCTCCAGGACCAGGGATTTTGAACCCTGGGCTGATGGGTTTCTGAGCTCTAGGGGATTCTGAAATTTGGGAATGGGATGTATGAGAGATGCTTGGCTCGTTGCCTGTCCAGTGCTGGGTTTCGCTTGCTCGCAGTCACATGCCTGAATCCCAGTTTGTAATCCTGGGCCCTCAAGTGGTTGACCAGTACCTGCGTACGTGTGCAGCAGGTGAGGTAGATGTGGGCGATGCTCTGAGATGGAGGAGAGCGGACTGAGTGCATGTGGGTTGATTGTATCTGTGTTTGTGTTCGGGGCAGATCTGGAGTGGAAGATCATCTACGTTGGCTCGGCGGAGAGCGAGGAGTATGATCAGACCCTGGACTCGGTTCTGGTCGGACCCGTACCTGCAGGCAGACACATGTTCGTGTTTCAGGTGAGGTGGAGGGACACCGTATGCTGTGTGTGGGTTACAGGTTGTAGTGGACGGACGGTCACTCACTCACTCTCTCACTCACACACTTTCTCTCTTTCTTTCTCTCTTTCTTTCTCTCTTTCTTTCTCTCTTTCTTTCTCTCTCTCTCTCTTTTTCTTTCTCTCGCTCTCTTTTTCTTTCTCTCTCTCTCTCTTTTTTTTTCTCTCTCTCTCTCGTCTCCTCTGCACCGTCTCGCTCTCTCATCTCTCTCTCTCCTCTTTTTGTTCTCTATTTTCTTTCTCTCTCTGTATCTCTTTCTCTCTCTCTCTCTCTCGCTTGTTCTTTTCTCTCTCCTCTCTCTCTCGCTCTTCTTTTTTCTCCTCTCTCTCTTTTTCTTTTTTCTCTCCTCCTTTTTTTTTTCTCCTCTCCCTCTCTCTCTTCTCTCTCTCCCTCCGGTCTCATCCTCTCATCTCTCTCTCTCTCTCTCTCTCTCTCTCTCTCTCTCTCTCTCTCTCTCTCTCTTTTTCTTTCTCTCTTTTTCTTTCTCTCTCTCTTTTTCTTTCTCTCTTTTTCTTTCTCTCTCTCTCTTTCTCTCTTTTTCTTTCTCTCTCTCTCTCTCTATCTCTATCTCTCTCTCTCTCCTCCTCCCTCTTTCCTCTTTCTCGTTCACGTCTCTCTCTCTCTTTCTCTCTCCTCTTTTTTCATTTCTCTCTCTCTCTTTCTTTTCTCCGTCTCTCTCTTTCTTTCTCTCTACTCTTTTCTCTTTCTCTCTCTCTCTCTCTTTCTTCTCTCTTTTTCTTGCTCTCTCTCTCCAAAGTTCTTTCTCTCTTTTTCTTTCTCTCTCTCTCTCTCTCTCTCTCTCTCTCTCTCTCTCTCTTCTCTCTATTTTTTTCTCTCTCTCTCTCTGTGTCTCTACTTTTCCTCTCTCTCTCTCTCTCTCTCTCTCTCTCTCTCTCTCTCTCTCTCTCTCTCTCTCTCTCTCTCTCTCTCTCTCTCTCTCTCTCTCACTCACTCACACCAATGCTTTTCAGCCATAGCAATGAGACCCCCTCCTTCTACCTACACCCACTCTCCACTGAGCATACAGGACACTCTGTAGCTCTACAGGTCCAGACTGTAGTCCATCTGTTTCTCTGTATACTGTATTACCATGTTCTTCAATGGTCAGGACCCCCACAGGACCACCACAGAGCAGGTAGTATGTGGGTGGTGGATCATTCTCAGCACTGCAGTGACACTGACGTGGTGGTGGTGTGGTAGTGTGGGTGGTGCTGGTGTGAGTGGATCAGACACAGCGGTGCTGCTGGAGTTAAGAAGGTGCTGCGGCGGTGCCGGTCACTGTGAGACCGCTGACCGGTTCAGCACTATTCACTAACCTGCCCTCGTCATTTTCTCCGCTGCACCATCAGGCGGACGCTCCCAACACCGGGCTGATTCCTGAGAGCGACGCGGTGGGCGTGACGGTGGTGCTGATCACCTGCACCTACCGAGGGCAGGAATTCATCCGCATCGGCTACTACGTCAACAACGAGTACACGGACCCAGAGCTGCGCGAGAATCCACCTATCAAGCCTGACTACTCACAGGTAAGAGCACCTGGAGGCAAGGACTGGCTCTCTGGCTGTCCTGGTATAATCAGGAGGTTGGGGTCAGAGCTATTATGACTGCGTCAGTATTATCTGCATATGCACACAGTCGTGTCACATTATTATGACCAGAGGAGCCGCCGCCTGCAGTACAGACAGCAGCTAGACTCAGTGACTCAGTACGGTCCTGGTAGGTTGTCCCAGGTATCTGGAGCCATGCTGACTGCAGTGCGTCCCACAGCTGCTGGAGGGAGCATGAGGGAGAATCCAAAGAGCCAATCTGACTATCAAGGTGGTCCCACAGATGCTCAGTTGGGCCCAGTCTGTGGAACTAGGGGGCCAGGGAGGTACTTCTAATCCTGGACATGCTCCTCCAACCAGTGTGGGACATTTCTAGCCATATGAGATGTGGCACTGTCTTGCTGGAGGATCCCATCCGCCCCCAGGGAAGACCATCAGCATGTGTGGGTGTACGTGATCTGCTGGATGAGTGGTCCCAGAGAATACCACGAAAACCTGGCTCTCCTTATGAGTGGTCATAATAATGTGGCTCGGCTGTGTATAAAACCTGACGTTTGAACTCTTCCCTTTAAAGTGCTGCTCCTACATGAACGTCTGCTTGTGTTGTTGACCTTCAGTTGCAGAGGAACATCCTGGCGTCGAACCCACGCGTCACCCGCTTCCACATTAACTGGGAGATGAGCACGGACAAAATGGAGGACGCCGAGAACGTAGACCCTGCCCCCAACGCCATGCTCCCGCCTACCTGCCTGCCGGGAAAGGCCCCACCCCTGGGACTCATGCCGGACAATTCCATGGACTGCCTGTAGAGGGTTAACAGGCAGGCGTGTGCGCAGGGACACGCGTGCACCTAGCAGCGCTCATCTCCGAGATCGGATCCGTCAGTAGCGGGAATCCTGTCCACAGCTGGTCTTACCTCTCACACCGTCAACTGGAATCACCATAAAGCAGGGTCTGCCAAACGGTCACGTTTACAGTTGTCCACTTCCTGAGTCCACTGGTCAAACATTGTTCTGTAGTGTCACGCTGGAGTCCGGCATGGCTAACAAACACTGGAAGTCAATAGGGACCCGAAACGTTCCTGGTGAGCCTGCTGGAGCCCACGCCCAGCCCGCTGGAGCCCACGCCCAGCCCGCTGGAGCCCACGCCCAGCCCGCTGGAGCCCACGCCCAGCCCGCTGGAGCCCACGCCCAGCCCGCTGGAGCCCACGCCCAGCCCGCTGGAGCCCACGCCCAGCCTGCTGGATCCCACGCCCAGCCTGCTGGATCCCACGCCCAGCCTGCTGGAGCCCGCGCCCAGCCTGCTGGAGCCCGCGCCCAGCCTGCTGGAGCCCGCGCCCAGCCTGCTGGAGCCCGCGCCCAGCCTGCTGGAGCCCGCGCCCAGCCTGCTGGAGCCCGCGTCCAGCCTGCTGGAGCCCGCGTCCAGCCTGCTGGAGCCCTCGTCCAGTCCTTTGTTACCGTCGCAGGACCCTATACTGGGTTTTGTGGTGGGTTGAGAGGTCCTCTAGGCACCCTGCCCGGCACATCTTGGTGGACCCTGTGCTTTGCCACCGCCCCCACCCTGCAGCTCTGATGAGGTGAAGCGGGTGTGTTTGGAGCAGCAGGGGGAGAGCTGAACCGTACCGGGTGGGGTGCCTTCAGGACCAGAGTTGAGGAATGTTTGGGTGACTATTGACTTCTAGTGTTTGTGAGCAGCCTTAGCCTCGCCGTCCCCAAGCACGCTACGACTGGCCGAAATGGAAAGCTGTGTAGGGCTAGTACGAAGCTGAAGCCACATGTAGTCACTATAGCTAATGGTGGGCTGTTGTCCATCAACCGGTTTCATTTAATTGTGTTGGCTAACAGTGCTGGTTGTTTCTAGGAATGAAGGGCCGATAGCCGCCTCAGTCCTGACTGGGTAATTATGGGCTGTACCGGGGAGTACTGGATGTACTGACTACATTAGAGATGGCTTCTGTTATCTGGTTTTGTTGGCAGTGCAGCACTTACAGCATGTCGGCACGTCGATGCACTTAATGTCCACTAGAGGGCGCCCCTCAGTTCTACTGCAGTGTTCTGAAGCTGCACTGGAACTAACTACTTACTACCTTCAGCAGTTTCTCAGAGGTTTTGATATGTCAGTAGAAGAACTGGTCAGTTCTGCTCTTCAACCTACAGCCAGGCCGCCTTGGACTTCTGGGAATTATTTCCACACTGACTTCGTCCTGTCTTTTTTTTTTTTTTCTTTTTTTTTTTAAATTGTTTGTTTAATGGAAGATGAGCTCGCCTTAGTAGTTTATTTGTTTGTGTGTGTGTGTGTGTGTGTGTGTGTGTGTGTGTGTGTGTGTGTGTGTGTGTGTGTGTGTGTGTGTGTGTGTCTGTGTGTGTGAGAGTGAGCCCCCCGCCCCCCCGGGTCGTCCCGATATGAGGATGTAGATCCTATAAAAGCTTGAGGTGAATAAATTGAGAGTGTTTGTAAACCTGTGCGCTGCCTCTGTTGTTCACACGTGACGTCCTTTTGGCCTTTGCTTCGGTTACTGGGCAACGGCTATGAGGGGTGTCTTTGGTGTGTTCTACCTTTGATCCCCCCCGCCCCAATCTCCCCTGCCCAAACTCATTCTCATTCTCTCTCTCTCTGTCTCTCTCTCTCTGTCTGTGTCTCTCTGTCTCTCTGTGTCTGTGTCTCTCTGTCTCTCTGTGTCTGTGTCTCTCTCTCTGTCTCTCTGTGTCTGTGTCTCTCTCTCTGTGTCTGTGTCTCTCTGTCTCTCTGTGTCTGTGTCTCTCTGTCTCTCTGTGTCTGTGTCTCTCTCTCTGTCTCTCTGTGTCTGTGTCTGTGTCTCTCTGTGTCTGTGTCTGTGTCTCTCTGTGTCTGTGTCTGTGTCTCTCTGTGTCTGTGTCTGTGTCTCTCTGTGTCTGTGTCTCTCTCTCTGTCTCTCTGTGTCTGTGTCTCTCTCTCTGTCTCTCTGTGTCTGTGTCTCTCTCTCTGTCTCTCTGTGTCTGTCTCTCTCTCTCTGTCTCTCTGTGTCTGTCTCTCTCTCTCTGTCTCTCTGTGTCTGTGTCTGTCTCTCTCTCTGTCTCTCTGTGTCTGTGTCTGTGTCTCTCTGTCTCTCTGTGTCTGTGTCTGTGTCTCTCTGTGTCTGTGTCTGTGTCTCTCTCTCTGTCTCTCTGTGTCTGTGTCTCTCTCTCTGTCTCTCTGTGTCTGTGTCTCTCTCTCTGTCTCTCTGTGTCTGTGTCTCTCTCTCTGTCTCTCTGTGTCTGTGTCTCTCTCTCTGTCTCTCTGTGTCTGTGTGTCTCTCTCTGTCTCTCTGTGTCTGTGTCTGTCTCTCTCTGTCTCTCTGTGTCTGTGTCTGTCTCTCTCTCTGTCTGTGTGTCTCTCTCTGTCTCTCTGTGTCTGTGTCTCTCTCTCTGTCTCTCTGTGTCTGTCTCTCTCTCTGTCTCTCTGTGTCTGTGTCTCTCTGTCTCTCTGTGTCTGTGTGTCTCTCTCTGTGTCTGTGTCTCTCTCTCTGTCTCTCTGTGTCTGTCTCTCTCTCTGTCTCTCTGTGTCTGTGTCTCTCTCTCTGTCTCTCTGTGTCTGTGTGTCTCTCTCTCTGTCTCTCTGTGTCTGTGTGTCTCTCTCTGTGTCTCTCTGTGTCTGTGTGTCTCTCTCTGTGTCTGGGTCTCTCTCTGTGTCTGTGTCTCTCTCTGTCTCTCTGTGTCTGTGTCTCTCTCTCTGTCTCTCTGTGTCTGTGTGTCTCTCTCTGTCTCTCTCTCTCTCTCTCTCTCTCTCTCTCTCTCTCTCTCTCTCTCTCTCTCTCTCTCTCTCTCCTTCTGGTTTTTTTTTTTTTTTTTTTTTTTTTTTTTTTTTTTTCTCTCCCCCCCTCCCCATCTCTGCTCTGCCCCACTGCTCTGCTAACCCCACCGTGTATCAGGTACGTCTCTATTGAAGGCACTCTGTCCGAAGTGCTCCTGCTCCATACCAAACTTCCACATCATGCCCATCAGGTCCCATTCCAGTCTGGAGCGCTGGGAGCCATCTGAGGAAGACCGGAGTGCCGGCTTCAGTTCCTCTGCTGATAGGAGGAGGAGTTCAGTAGGGAGTTTCTGAGCTGCCGGTGTTGTTCCTTTCCTGAGAGACCTGGACCCCTTTCTCTGAGTCACATGTGGAAGTTTGAACACCCCCAGTTAAAGGGTGGCTGGTGTGGCACTGCAGGTCACACCACTACTCTGCCAGTGAGCTACCACCCTATGTGGGAGACTGAGAGTCCTTGAGCAGCTCCACACTGTGATACGGTTGGCACGGTAAGCTGCAGTGATGTGCCTTTAGATGTACCGGATACATGACAGGTGGAACCACGTCCTCCACCGCGGGCACGCTCAGGTAGAGCACTGGGACGGGGTTTTAGTGGACAGCTGCTGTTTATTATAAATAATAACATACAGGTGTGGAGTAAACACTGACACAGTTTAATTACCGGTACATGACGTCATTGTACAACTAGCTCAATATGCAAAATTATATTCCAGTTAAAATCACTGGGTTTACATTCAGAAAATGTTTTTCAAAGGTACCAGAGGTTTTACATATGACTGTATCGCATCACATTAATGGGAGAGGTATATATGACATCAGCATTTCCATAGAATTCAATAGAAGTAAACAGGAGGAATAATAATAATAATAATATTATTATTATTATTAACAACAACAACAACAATGGTAATAATAAAACATATAATAATAATAATAATAATAATAATAATAATATCAGTGATGATACAAATAATACTGATAGTGATGATAAAAATTATAATAATAATAATAATAACAACAACAATGGTAATAATAGCAGTGATGGTGATAATAAAACATATTATTTATTATTATTAACAACAACAACAATGGTAATAATAATAGCAGTGATGGTGATAAAACATATAATAATAATAATATCAGTGATGATACAAATAATACTGATAGTGATGATAAAAAAAAAATAATACAATGGTAATAATAGCAACAACAATGGTAATAATAGCAGTGATGGTGATAAAACATAATTACAATAATAATAGCAGAGATGATAATACAAATTATAATAACTATAATAACAATAATAGCCGTGCTAATAATAATAATAATAATAATAACAGTAATAATAACAATAGCAGTGACGATGATGATTTAGATGATGACAAGCATAATAATAATAATAGTAATAAGTGATGGTGGTAATAATAATAGGAATAATTAGTATTATTATTAAAAATCATAATAATAGCAGTGATGACAATAATAATAGTAATAAGTGATGGTGGTAATAATAGTAATAATTAGTATTATTATTAAAATTATAATAGCAGTGATGACGATAATAATAATAGTAATAAGTGCTGATAATAATTAATAATAATAATAGCAGTCATGATAATACAAATTATAATAATAATTCTAATAACAATAGCAGTGATAGTAATAACAATAATAGCAGTGATGATGATGATGATGATAAGCATAATAATAATAATAGTAATAAGTGATGGTGGTAATAATAATAATAATAATAGCTGTGATGATGATGATAAGCATAATAATAATAATAGTAATAAGTGATGGTGGTAATAATAATAATAATAATAATAATGATAATAGTAATAAGTGATGGTAATAATAATAATAATAATAATAGCAGTGGTGACGATAATAATAATAATAAGTGATGGTAATAATAATAATAATAGTAATAATAATAATAATAGCAGCGGTGATGATGATGATGATGATGATGATTGTACAGTTTAGTGGAGCTCGTCTATTAAGCTCGTTCGGGTGGGTCAGTAAGGATGGGGCCCAGCTGTAGACTGTACTTTACTGAAACATGTTTTCCTGATGCTGATTGATGTGCTGGGGTTTGGGTGGAGAGGTGATGGTGTAACTGTACGGGGTCTGGTGTTTCTCCATGCTCTGTAGGTGTTATTGACACGCTGTACTGGAGTCTGAGCTGCTGGTGGGGGAATCTGATCTTTAAACAGAAGGTCTAATCATATTCCGACTTTAGACCACCACTGAACCGTCCAATCACGTCACACCGTACCTGTGCCAGCTCCCAATCGTTGCGCGCCGTTCAGCGTTCGGCGGCAGCAGTGGACCAATGGGCTGCGCCTGTGGGCGGGACTTGAGGCGCAGCTGCGTTTGCGCCGCCGCCTTGTTATTTTCCATGCTCCGTTTGCGCAGAGGCTGGGAGAGGACCGGGGCGGGAGAGCAGGCTGAGCCGCGGAGGGCTTGTGGAGGCTTAAACCGGAGCGTGACGAGAGGCTTCCGGCAGAAAGGGTGCGGTGCGAGGGCCCCGGGGGTGGGGGGCCCCCACAGCGGGTCTTGCAGAGGGGCTCAGGGCGCCTGGAGAGCCTCTGAGCCCGGCCTGATGCAGATGCAGACGGGGGGTCGGCCTCGGCTCTAACGGGAACCCTCCATCACGACCGGGTCTCTGAGCGCTCCTTGCGGCTGCTTCGCGCTGGACGAGGGTGGAGCGGAGGAGATCGGCGTCGAGATCTTCCTCCACCCGCTGCTGCTGCTGCACCCGGAGTCATGGGCAACACGCCGGCTGCCAAGCGGGGGAACGAGATGGAAAGCGGTGGGTGGCTCTGTCCATCTCGTCTCCTGGTCATGCCTGTGTACATTCTGAACTAGTGGTCCTCACTGTGCCCACCACCCCAGTGCCAGCGCTGCTACATCAGCTTTAAGGACACAGCCTGATCCATTGGTAGGCCACTGTCTTGGAAGCAGTGAAGGACTAGATGTAGACCAGCCTGCAGTGCCAGTGGTGATTCACCACTGAAGACCCTTGGTCTGGGGTTAGGTTAGTCTCTGAGGCATGGCTGAAGCCTAGGCTTGGGTTTGACCACTGAACACCTCCTTGGCCTGTTTAGTAATGAGTCCAGTCCAATAAGCCTAGTGATATGCTGATAGCTTAGTGCTACGGTTGATGGATCAACCCAGTGTAGTTGGTTCTGACGTGAATGGAGTCTAGGTTTGGTCTTAGTCACCATGCAATCACCATTGGGAATGGTGTTGGATTTGGGATTAGGCTAGTCTGAATTCACAACAGGCCAGTTCACTGAGGCATGGCTGAAGCCTAGGCTTGGGTTTGACCACTGAACACCTCATTGGCCTGTTTAGTAATGAGTAAAGTCCAATAAGCCTAGTGATATGCACGTAGCTTAGTGCTACAGTCGATGGATCACCCCAGTCTAGGTTTGGTCTTAGTCACAATGCTGCTGGTGAATCACCATTGGGAATGGTGTTGGATTTGGGATTAGGCTAGTCTGCTGTGGCACATATCTTAGTGCTACAGTTGATGGATCAACCCAGTGTAGTTGGTTCTGACGTGAATGGAGTCTAGGTTTGGTCTTAGTCACAATGCCACTGGTGAATCATCATTGGGAATGCTGTTAGATTTGGGATTAGGCTAGTCTGAATTCAGGCCTGTTTACTGAGGCATGGCTGAAGCCTAGGCTTGGGTTTAGTTACAGTGCCGATGCTAAGTGCCAATTGAACCCCCTGTTTGGCCTGTTCAGTAACGAACCACAGCAGTAAACCAGGACGCTGGAGTCTCCACTGACATTGCTTTTTGGTCCAGGCTGGTTTGGTTTTTATTATAATGAGCCAGTCCATATAGTTTATGGATTAACCCATTTTTAGCTCATTCTGACATTGATGGAGCCTAGGTATGGTCTTAGTCACAATGCTACAGGTGAATCACTGTGAATCACCATTGGGAATGCTGTTGGATTTGGGATTAGGCTAGTCTGAATTCACAACAGGCCAGTTTACTGAGGCATGGCTAAAGCCTAGGCTTGGGTTTAGTTACAGTACCGATGCTAAGTGACCACTGAACCCCCTGTTTGGCCTGTTTAGTAACGAGTCCAGTCCAATAAGACTAGTGATACGCTGATAGCTTAGTGCTACAGTTGGTGGATCAACCCAGTTTAGTTGATGTGAATGGAGTCTAGGGTTGGTCTTAGCCACAATGCCACTGGTGAATCATCATTGGGAATGCTGTTAGATTTGGAATTAGGCTAGTCTGAATTCAGGCCAGTTTACTGAGGCATGACTGAAGCCTAGGCTTGGGTTTAGCTACAGTGCCGATGCTAAGTGACCGTTGAACCCCCTGTTTGGCTTGTTCAGACGTTGGAGTCTCCACTGACATTGCTTTTTGGTCCAGGCTGGTTTGGTTTCATTACAATGAGCCAGTCCACTAAACCATTTGGTCTGCACATAATTTAATGCTATAGTTTATGGATCAACCCATTTTTAGCTCATTCTGACATGGACAGAGCCTAGGTTTGGTCTTAGTCACAATGCTACTGGTGAATCACCATTGGGAATGCTGTTGGATTTGGGATTAGGCTAGTCTGAATTCCTAACAGGCCAGTTCACTGAGGCATGGCTGAAGCCTAGACTGGGGTTTGACCACTGAACACCTCATTGACCTGCTTAGTAATGAGTCCAGTGTCCAATTAGTAATGAGTAAAATCCAATAACCCCAGTGATATGCACGTAGCTTAGTGCTACAGTTGATGGATCAACCCAGTTTATTTGGTTCTGACGTGAATGGGGTCTAGGTTTGGTCTTAGTCACCATGCTACTGGTGAATCACCCCTGTTAATGCTGTTAGGTTTGGGGTTGGGCTGATCCGGATTCACAGTAGGCCAGTTTCCAAACCCAGTTTCTGTTGTAGCAGTGAAACCAGGATGATACATTCCCCACGTCACCACCAAAGGATTCATAACTGGCCAGTATTCTGGAGCAAGGGAGAAGCCTAGTCTTGGTCTACGGTGCAGAGCCAATCGTGACTGACCACACATTGTCCTATTTTGTCTTTTGCAGCTGATAACCTGAAGGCTAGGTGAAGGCTAGAGTAGACTAGTCTGGGTTTATCATAGGCCAGTTTTTGAGGATGGAGGAAGCCCAGGTCTGGACTAGGGTGCAGTGCCAATGGCGACTGACCTCAGAACGTCCTATGCTATGTTTTCCACTGGGGTCATAGTGCAAAGCCACTAATGACTATGAACTGGTTTTAGCCTACAGCCTGGTCCAGATTCATAACAGGCTGCTTTGGTTTTCATGGATGTATCCTGGGTTTGGTCTCAGCAGCAGAGCCATTGGAAATCCTTTTTAGGTTTCCCAGGCATGGATGGAGCCTGGGCTTTCGGCAGTGGTTGCAACCACAACACATCAAATGTTAGTCAAGGTTTAGACTAGTTTAGCTTCTAATAGGCCAGCTTCTCTGACATGGATCAGGCTAGTGGCCCTGCCAGTAAACATGGGTTTTGGCCCTTTTAGTAAAAAGCCAGAACTAGTCCAGACTTGTTACCAAGCTAGAGGTTTCAAAAGCAAAGCTGTATCAAAAATCTGATCCGTAAGAAGAGGCCAGGTTCTCTGACATGGATAATCTCTAGATATGGGTTTATTGCTGTGGCAGTGATAGTTTACCATTGGAGTATCTTGGGATTACTACTGGAAATCTGTTTAGGTTTGGCATTAGACTGGTCTGGCTTCTTAATAGGCTGGGGTTTCCAGACTTGAATGGAACCAGGCTTTGGTTTAGTTGGAGTGCCTGTGATGATTCACCACTGGCAGTCCATTTCAAGTTTAGGCTTAGTCTATTCTGAATGCACAGTAGTCCTGTTATGATCAGGAGGTTATAGTTACTTCCAAGTTTGCTTCCATGCTGTTGATTCTTAGTTACTTCCATCTGCCAACAGATATAGCTACAGCTGGCCAGAATAACGAGACAGGAGGGTCAACTAGTGGCCACAAATGCCATTTTAACCCAGTTACACCTTTAAGGCCTGGTTCTGATTCTTGAGAGGCCACTTTCTCAGGCCGAGGTTTGGACTAAACTGCAATGCCAGTGGTGATGCACCTTTAAAAAGCTTTCTCTGTTGGCTCAGACCAGTCCGGATTCATTCCTCAGGTATGGATGGAACCCGGGATGGGATTAATTAATCCAGGCCCCGTCAGTGGACATGCATTTCTGAAAAGCCTTTTTTAGCAACAAGACAAAGCAGCAACTGGCCGTTCGGCCTGGACATGGAGGCATGCAACAATGCTAGATCAACCCAGTTTCAGCTTAAAGGACACAGCCTGGTTCTGTTTCATAACTAGGCCAGTTTCTCAGGCAGGGATAAGACCTGGTCTTATCCCTTCCATTTAATTCCATTAAGTGGTCTAGACCTGCAAAAAAAAAACAAACAAAAAAAAGGAATGCCCTTTAATCGGACCTAAGCCCGGCTTTTTTGAGTTTCGGAGTAATTGAGCCGTTAAGCAGTCCCCATGTAGTGTGCCAGGGCTGCAAAAAAAAAAATAAACAAAAAAAACCTGAATTGTTTGCAGTTTTCCATTTGAGTTATTCGGCAACTAATCGATTAATCGGCTTAAGCCCGGCTTTTTCCTCAGAGTTTATAGTAATATAACCCGGTTAATCTAGAAATAATAAATTCATTGGTTTTAAACTGGCTGTTTTTTTTTCCTAGCGTTTTTAGTAGAATAGTTGACTAATTGACAAATAATCGATTAATCAGCTTAAAAGGTCTATTTTTTTCACCCTAGTGTTTTAATAATGTACCTGAATAATTGTAGAACAACACAAGCATCAATAGCTTATTACTAAAAATCATTTCCAGGATAATAAAGTGTCTGAGTCGTCTCGGTCTCCGAGCAGTTGATCTGATAACCTCCTGCTTCGCTGGAATGACACCTGCAGCCAGACCGGCCCTCGGAACCAGACCTTGTATCTCCAAAATGAGAACGTCACAGGAGACGGAGAAAGCGTACCTTACTGAGAACGTAAGTCAATAGAACCAGACTTCTTATAGGGCATTCCTTTTACTCAAGATGTCAAAGACAACCTACTTTCCCAAACCGGAGATACGAGGTTCTGGTCCGACAGCAGCGGTATGTTGTCTGCGACGTCCCAATACTTGATTGTAGGTATTATTCCCAGACCTGGCTTTTTAACCTTCAGCCATGCTCCTAATACTCTGCTCATATATGACCACCACCAAACGGCATATCGGCTCAGTTTCAAGAGTAGATAGGAAGAAGCTCTGGCTTGCAGTGCTAATGGTGATTCACCACTGAAACGTTGTTCTAGTCTAGACTTAGGCTAGTCTGGGCACACTCAACCAGCCAGTACTGATGATGACTCAAGGCCGGAGTGACTGGATGTCTGCTCTGTTTCTGTCGGGGCGGCGGTGAATAAGGTGGATATAGGACGGGTCCACACGAAGCTCTGGGTCCTGGAGTTCAAGTTTATTTTCAGGTTTGCTTTGATGTGCCAAAGCGATTTGAATGTGAAGAGAGCTTTCATTCTAGCTAAACAGCAGAACCATTTCCAGAACCGTGGTCTCTATTCTGACTGAGCTGTTTGGAAAAGTAATATGGGTGTATATATATATATATACAGGGGTTGGACAATGAAACTGAAACACCTGTCATTTTAGTGTGGGAGGTCTCATGGCTAAATTGGACCAGCCTGGTGGCCAATCTTCATTAACTGCACATTGCACCAGTAAGAGCAGAGTGTGAAGGTTCAGTTAGCAGGTAAGAGCACAGTTCTGCTCAAAATACTGCAATGCACACAGCATTATGGGACATACCAGAGTTCAAAAGAGGACAGATTGTTGGTGCACGTCTTGCTGGCGCATCTGTGACCAAGACAGCAAGTCTTTGTGATGTATCAAGAGCCACGGTATCCAGGGTAATGTCAGCATACCACCACGAAGGACGAACCTCCACCAGCATCACGTAGTGACCTGGCCACTATCCTGCAAGAAGAATGGCTTAAACTCCCTCTGACCACTGTGCAGGACGCAGTATATGTCATTCCCAAGACCAACTGACGCTGTATTGGCCGCAAAAGGAGGCCCTACACCATACTAATAAATGACTGTGGTCTAAAACCAGGTGTTTCAGTTTCATTGTCCAACCCCTGTATGTATATATATATATATCTTCTATATAAGCTTAGCTTTGGGCGTATAGCGGAGAGTTATTTCCATATGTAAATTTGAAATGTTGATTATTAGTGTATTTCCCACATAGGCATGCATTACTAAACATAATGAACACACTGAGTGTGAATATTTCTGTCTATGATGGGTGTGAAAGTGCCTTTGACTTTTCGTTCCTGTTGTTTTAAAGGTCTGAAATGAAAACCAGAATGCATATCCTCCAATTTCACAATCCCATTGCCTCATCCAAGTTGTGGGCTGGAGGTTAGGGAACCGGCCTTATGACCGGAAGGTCATAGGTTTGATTCCCTGAACCAAAAAAACAGGACTGAAGTGCCACTGAGCAAGGGACCTGACCCACCAGCTGCCCCCTGGGGGCCTTGAATAGGGCTGCCCACTGTCCCCTAGTGTGTGTGGGTATGGATTCAATGCATACGTTGGGTTCCTCTGTGTGTAATGTGTCTGTTATGCTGAATGTATTGATCCCTCTAAGGCTTTCCTGTCAATCAGCCGATGTGGGCGGGACATCTGGAGTGAGTTGTATTTAGTTCAGTCCAGGTTTAAAGGGCCAGTCTAAACTTTTGTCCTTTTTTTCAAACACCTGTAGGAAAGTAATTAGCATCGCAGAGACATGTCCATAGCTGTTCACTCTCTACCTGCTTGTCTCCACAGTGAAAGAGTTCCTGGCCCTCGCCAGGGAAGACTTCCTCAGGAAATGGGAGAATCCAGCACAGGTGAGATTTCCAGGAAAGGCTGACTCGCCGTTCTCCTGTGAGAGGATGATTTCTCAGGGCTGTGGTTCCGTTTATTTTACTGTTCAGTAGTAGAATGGCATTTCAATGGACTCAGGGATGGAGAAACAGTGGATGGGTGCCTTATGTAAGGTGCAGAACAGGGCAGCCAATCAGAACAGAGCTGATTTACATGCACCAGTAACAGAAGAAGCCCGTGTACGTCTAAGATGAAGAGAGGCTGGAGAATTAGTCATGTTAAAATGTGAGTGTAAAGCAAATACAGTCATAGCTGCACAGATAGCTGCACCCTGAGGAAGTCAGCTGACCGGAGTGAAGCTTGGTGGGTGGGTTTGACATTGTGAGACATGCTAATGACTCAAGTTTCATGCTCAGCCGTGCATGTGACGTGAGCAAGGATGGGCCTTAACACTGTACCTGACTGACCCAACAGCCACGACTGCAACGCTGATGTTCAGACCGTTCAGTTGTCCAAGATATCAAGATGTAGCTACGTCAGTGTTCAGACACTCTAGCACCAAAGAATTGGTCAGGTGGTCCAGATTTGGTGGATGCCTTCCCTGGCACAATACCGAGGAGAATTCCCTGTAGGCTGGGATTTGTGCCACCACTGGTAGACCAGTACGCTTCCACACACCTACAGATTCAGCTACTTCCTTCACACTTTGGTCTTTGGCCACGCCCACATGCAGCCCCTCTTTTAGCCAATCATTAACACCTGCTCTGGAGCGTTTCCCACACATGGTACGAGACGTGGATCCCGTCTGTAGGAGAGTTAGGTTAGACAGAGTAAGTATCGGTGCTCAGTATCGGCCGGTATTTACAGATTGGGTATTGTGAAAGAGTGATATCGGTGCGCCTCTGAGGGTGTTTAGTAAAGGGAAGGCTAATGTCTGATGTTACCTGAATAACAGCTACAGTTTCTCAGGGTCCCAGGAGCGTGACATCACTTGAAGTGAGGGTCTGTCCTGAGAGGAACAGCCTGAGCGGTGATCTGAATCAGATTTGCTGCAGGCTCACAGGAGTGTGTCATCATTCCTCTGGGTGTGTTTGTGTCCTCCCTCAGAACACTGCGTCTCTGGACCAGTTCGACCTGCTGAAGACTCTGGGCACCGGCTCGTTCGGCAGAGTGATGCTGGTCAGACACCGAGAGAACGGCCAGCACTACGCCATGAAGATCCTCAACAAGCAGAAGGTACTGATGACGCCTGCTTTGACCTAGAACCACACTAATGTAGGGATCTGTCGTTCCACATGTGTCTTCAACTCTCCACCCCCTGTAGTCCATATATACACAGGCAGTGCTGAATACGTTGTGTTTGTGATGTCACAAAATGCCACACAGTGCAGTCAACACCAAGAATAGGGAAACTCGGTGACGTAACCAAGGACAGGCCTTATGGCTGTACCTGACTGACCCAACAGCCACGATTGTGGACAGTCAGTGAGCAGTTGTGTCCTCCATGAGTCTTCCTGTTAGAGCCAACACCATTGGCAGACCGTTACCATGACTGTCCTTAACACCACGTCACCATCACCAAAGACTGACCCACACATGACCTGTGCAGCTAGGCTGGGAGTGACTCAGGTAGGTCCTGGTAGGTTGTCACAGGTATCTGGAGCCATGATGGCTGCAGTGTACCCCACAGCTGCTGGAGGGAGCATGGGGGAGGATCCATAGAGTGAACACGATGATCAAGATGCTCCCACAGATGCTCAGCCGGGCTCAAGTCTGGGGAATTAGGGGGCCAGGGTAGTACTGGGAAGTCCTGGTCATGCTCTTCCATCCAGTGTGGGACATTCCTAGCGCTATGACATGTGTGGAGACGCCCATCCGCCCCAAGGAAGGACTTCCTTCCTGAGCCATGTGCTGCCCCTGTTGGTAGTGGGAAGTGGTCATAATAATGTGACTCGGCTGTGTAAGTCTTCAATTGTCCTGTGTTTGGTTCTTGGGGCTGGCGGCCCGTGGCAGTTGCATCCATTAACGGCAGCGGCTGTTTTGCATGGATGGCGCAGCCTCATGTATTTGCATGAAGCGAACCGCTGGAGCTCTGAACAGAGACGACTCCTCCGATTAGAAGATGGGAATTACGCATCACAGCCGCCGCAGTGCATAGTGGGGCCCGCACGTCCGTCCTCGTGCAGAACGGGATGGTGGGATCATACAGGAGATGGGAATTAGTTTGTGTGGGAATTTTCATGATGCCTTACGGAAAGCTGACTACGTTCAGTCCAGTACAGTCATTGGCTGTTTCATCATCACCTGCCAGATACTGTACAGGTGAGTCTGAGTTCAGGCTCAGAGGCTCCATGCTCATCTCTACATCAGAGAACACCTCCACTGCTCTACTGGTAGAGCCACGTACACAGGCATCATGGGATATCTGTATGTACACTGGTGTCACCTCAGGGGACGGCTTGGTCCACTGGTTCTCCTGAACACATGGTTGACCAGTTCTCCCAGTTCCACTGCAGGAGAACACGCTGTGAGAGAGAGGAGATCTAGCTCCCCTCCTACTGTAGACCTGAGAACATCCACAGGAGTTTCTGTCCCTCTGTCTCTACCCCACCTCTCTCTACCCCACCTCTCTCTACCCCACCCCTCTCTACCCCTTCCCTCTACCCCACCTCTCTCTACCCCACCTCTCTCTACCCCACCTCTCTCTACCCCTTCCCTCTACCCCACCTCTCTCTACCCCACCTCTCTCTACCCCACCTCTCTCTACCCCTTCCCTCTACCCCAC